>VSTD030004433.1:0-10297 GCA_008808055.3 Sporobolus alterniflorus
TCTGCGAAGGCAAATACCAAACGATCCCCACGATAAGAGGAAAGAGCACGCGAGAAAAACAGGTAAAGGAATGGGGCACCTGACAAATGGGAGCGGGTTGCGGATTTGAATCAGTAGAACCAACATACTTGAACAAAGAAGAGTGGGCAACCTCACCGCGAAAGACAGTTGCCAGGGAAAAGCTCTAACCGACCTGAAACAACAAATGGATATCAGTGTTAGAATAGGAGCCTATGGTTTGTATTCGTGTTAAGAAAGGAGTCCGAACCACAACCTAGAGATAAAATCCTAGTTCAGTTTTAAATACGTGTTGTGGTCGGATACGTGTTGTATTCTCCCTGTAATCTCTCCCAATAGATGCTATATAAACAAGACATCAGGGCCTGCTGTGTGCAGCGTCAAAAGCCCCAAACACAACTTCTCATAAACGGAACTTAACTAGCTTGTCGAAATTCGAGCGCCATGAATTTAGGTACATACCACAGGCGAAGATGAGTGTCAGGACGAGCACGACAGCCATTGCGGCATTGCGAGCCATGGTTAGCTAGCTTCAACTTGGGTTGAATCAAGGAGAGAAGAATTTGGTGTGTGCGCAAGCAGGAAAAGGAACGGTCGGTGGTCTGTATATATACAACTATCATCAACCGAAGCTGCCGGGTAGATGTATTATTTCATTTTTGGTAGCATTATTGATTGCACCACTATAGAGAAGATTATCTGTAGTGGTTTGTAACTGTCATCAGTTACGGTTTCTGAACTGCTGCAGATGAGCCACTATTGATAATCTAGGATTACCAGCAGTAATTCTGATTATAAAATCACATATAGTTAACTTACATATAAGTTTATACATAGTTACAAATCACATACAAGCACATACACATGTTCACAGTCACAATAACTATAGATATAACCATATATAATTTACAGCATACACAAGTTCATGCATTATGCATATCAAATTCACTTGTTCACATAAGTTTAACACATATTTACAGTAAGTCATACAACAAAAGTCATTTAACAAATTAAAGCTAGCGGGATGAGGGAGATGCCTTAGACCACCCTTGGCGGACTTCTTCCTCCAAGTTCAAACATCCTTGGAGCTTTGACCCTCCATCACCTTCTTACGGACCTCCTCCTCTGTCTTCTTTCGGGTCTCCTCCTCCTTCTTCCTTTTAGCATTGATATATCGAGTAAGTGATTGGTTGTCCTTCCTAGCCTACTGAAGTTCTTTCTCGGCTACAACCAATTTTTTCTAACTGTTGAATCTAAAAATGAACGTGTACACATTTAGTAATTATAAACAATTGAAATCTAGAAACAGTTCATATGAGCTCACCTCTTTGACGTGGGGGCACTCATCGTTGTAGCCTGAGGAGTTCGAGGGGGAGTCGTCGGATGATGAAGCCTCCTCCAGGCGTGTCGGAGGAGGAGAAGGAGTCACCAGGCGTGCTGGAGGAGGAGGAGCCACCACCCACATCTCCATGAAGTCATCCAATGAAGCCTCCTCCTAGCGCGAGGGAGGAGGAGCGGTGCAGCGACGGCTAGAACTTCCCACCTCCTGCATACGCGAGGGAGGAGGAGTGGTGCGGCGGCAGCTAGAGCTTCCCACCTCCTGGCATGAGGGAGGAGGAGTGATGCGACTCGAGGAAAAAGCAAACCATGGCTGACCTAATGTTAAAAAACAGCAACATACATCAGAAGCAATTTTAACATGCTTAGCATTACTTGAAAAAGAATTCTAGACATGTAAGATAATCTAGACATAATTCTAGACATCTATCCATACATCTATTCATTCATTTATTCAAAATAAAATTCTAACATGTTTAGCAATATTTCAAATTAAAATTCTAGCATGTTTAGCAATACTTCAAAATAAAATTCTAGACATGTAACGTAATGTAGACATAAAATTCTAACAAGTTTAGCAATACTTCAAAATAAAATTCTAACATGTTTAACAATACTTCAAAATAAAATTCTAAACATGTAACGTAATTTAGACAAAAAAATTCTAACATGTTTAGTAATACTTCAATATAATATTACTGAAATTTGAATTTTTTTCATCTATTCACATAAATTGAGACACATGAAACAAGGGCACACATTCATCTATTCATTGCTAAAATTTGAAATTTTTTCATCTATTCATTGCATATATATTGCTACAAAACATGAAACTGTAGTATATGAAAAATGCAATCTGCCAATATATATTGTCTTATGATCATTTATCTATTCATCTATTCGATCAAATTAAAAAAAGGTTTTTGGTGAACCTCATTGTGGCGGCGGCGGAGGTTTCCATGTCCACGCGGTAGAGCGGCGGCGGTGGAGGAGGAGGCCGGCGTAGAAACAGCGACGGAGAAGACTGGCTCGAGCGATGTCGATGGCGACAGCGGAGAGCGGCGAAGTAGAGAGCAGCGGGGACTTAGAGAGTTTTGAGATGAAAGCGAAAGGACATGGGGCAGGCTACTATTTATAGGTTCAAAAATATCAGCAACGATTCTTAACTAAAATCACTACTGATAGTTTTGGAATCCAAACCGAAGTGGTTATGGTTTAAAACTGCTGCTGATGAAGGTATTATCAGCAGCGGTTTAAAACTAGAACCGTTGCTTTAACTTATCAGCAATGATTTAAGTTATGAACCGTTGTTGATATATGATCCGACAACAGTTCAAGATGAACCGGTTCTGATAGTCTGTATCCTACAACTATTTTTTTGGTAGTGTTAGCACCTATTTGTACCTTCTAAAATATGCATGGTTTCTTTTTACCATATTTAGTCTTTACTTTCTGCCATCCCAATGTATCCCACTTTATGCCAAATTACAAAACTAATTAAAAGTTGTGTTCAAGCATTGTCCTTAATAATGTTTTTATTTTCTCTTGATATTTTTGTTGTATTTCTTTCTCTGGACGACCAGTAACTCTAAGTTGATTACTGTATCCCAATTACAAGATATTTTTAGTATTTTCCCATAAATATTTGCATATTTTAGGTGCATGCATGTAGAACGTCTTTATCTCTGGTGCCATTATTCCTACTGTGGCGATGGGACTGCATTATTACCCAATTTGGGAAGCTGCATTTGTTGATGAATGGTTATACAATGGTGGTCCTTATGAGCTAATTGTTCTAGACTTCTTACTTTGTGTAGCTTGTTATATGGGTTCGTGAGTGGGAACTTAGTTTCCGGATATGCGCCCTTGGATTGCTGTTTCATATTCAGCCCCTGTTGCAGCTGCTACTGCTGTTTTCTTGATTTAGCCTATTAGTCAAGGAAGTTTCTCTCATAGTATGCCTTTACGAATCTCTGTACTTTCAACTTTATGATTGTATTCCAAACATTTAAATAGAAGAAGGAATGACTTGGCACACGGTTTAATCCATTAATTAGATATCTTGTGCAGATTTATGGCTTCCAATAGCAACAGAGCCATTCAACCAGTGGAGAATAATTTGTACTAACTACAGGCGAAGAGTGCCAGCAAAAACATAGACACAGCTATTGCTGTAATCAGGGATTACAATATCGCTTCGAAAACCGGTTCTTATCGGTTTTGCTGAAAACCGTGAAAACCAGAAAAGTCGATTGATTTTCAGTACAAAATTCAATTTTCAAATTTTTGGGAAAAAACTAAAAACCGAGCTATTTTCTGTTTTATCGATCAGTTTTTCTGGTTTATCAATTGATTTTTCAACTGGTTTTCTATTTAAAATTCAAATTTTAAATGAAAATAGTAAACCGATCAGTTTTTTGTTTGGTTTTTTTTTATTTTTTTCAAAATTTCCTAATTAAAAAAAAATAAATCGAGCCAACCAGTTTTCATCAATAATGTAATCCATGGCTGCAATGCGAGCCATGGCTTCAACTTGGGTTGAATGAAAGAAAAAAAATAATCAGATGTCAACAGGCAAAGGCTCAGTGGCCATATCTCTATTATATGGAAATTTTGCCCCGGGATACTGTGCAAAGTTAGTTTTGGTCGTAGAACATGGCAAAATTGATATTTGCCATAGACACTAAGAATCAGGCACTTCTGTCTATGGCCTTGTTTGGTTTTGCTTTTTACCCGATTTTTAGGCCAGAAACACAAAAGCCCAAACAAACGGTGTGTTTTTTTGAAGTTTCAGCAACGCGCGTTTGTGGCCCGCGGCATTTGCACTACGGTATCGATTATCAATAATTCTTTTATATTTGCCTAGCTATCCTGTTTGGAAGCAATAAAAAATTATAGTTGCTTGTATGACTCTTCACAATTTTATTAGGAATCATGATTTAGATGATTCAGATTTTCAATTAGACATACAAAATGATAGTGATCCTACAAGCAAACCTAGCTATGATGAGGGTACTGTTTCAGATGATGAGACTGATATGAGTGCTTTACGTGATTCTATTGCCACTGCTATGACGGTATGAGTAACATTTGTACCCAACACTTTTTTATTTAAAATAAATTCATGTCACATTTATGACTACATAATACTGTAATAGAATTTTTATTAGTAATTTTATAAAGCATGTCATGATAAGACAAAAAACTATGAAAATGAGATATTATCAGCCTTAGGGCATACATGTCATTTTATAGGTTAAACAGAGAATCCATTAAAAATAATTAGAATTATGAAACACTTTAATTTCTCACACAACAGATTCTCTAGACATTAGCTTTTCAGAAAATCTTGTTTATCAGAAAAGCAAGTTCCAAAAAAACGAAACCGAAAAGGGCCTATACATATAGGGCACTAGAACATGAGAGAAGGGTATCTCGATACACACTGTACATGATGACTTAAAAATTGCACAAATATACACTGCTACATTCTCTAAGTATGTTATACAAATAATAAAAAATTATGAAAAACACACATAGATAAAGAATGTAGCAATGTATATATTTGTGCCAAAATTCAAGTCATCATGTACCCTGTCAATTGAGATATAAATTTTATAACAACACTTCTGTCTTGTTGTAGTGCGTAGTGACAAAAATCATTGGTTCTCAATGTCCATAAATATTGATTTTTGTGATGTCCTATGGCCAGGACCAGCTTTGTATAGTGTCAAATATAAAAATATATCCTATCTAACTATATAGAAAAGATCCACTAAAGATCATTTAAACCAATTCTCTTAATATGTAAAGTATCCACATCAGTATCTAATTAAGTCATGACACATTAGCCTCTATTCAATATCATCTGTCACATCATTTTGTATAATAATAATACTTTAAAATAATTTATCTCACTCATATGATATTTATTTAAAATTCTGTTTTCACCGTTGTGTGTTTATATAATGAGATAAATAAAACTAGATCTCACTTACATATGTTTTTAAAAACTTTAAATTAATTCATAATTGCTTTAAATCTTCATCGCCTATTTGTAACAACTGAATCGATCACGTGGATTTTCTTCATTTTTTGGCCCAGTAAGATTCGTGTCAACCCAATTAACGCTGTCTCCTCCATTTGCCTCTCCGGAGTCACCTCTCCTCCGGCTGACGTCACCACGCCGCCGCTTCATCTTTTAACAACACTTCGTCCTGTCGCCTCCCTCTCTCGAGCTGAAATTGAAGCATTAAATCTGTAGCACCGTCATCGGCCACCCTCCTCGGATAGCCCAACTCCCACCCTCACTGCTATAAAAAGGTCATCTGAATCTTGACCACTCTCCCCACCACTCAATCGTGTCTTCGTTTTACCTTCTACCTAGTCAAAACACCACGCCATCAGAGCCCCACCCGCTGCCATCATTTCCTTTCACCGTCATCCCACGCTCATCGTCCCTTCACACAACGACACCCATGGTAACGAATTAGCCAACCCTCTTTTGCTTACTAAACAACTTATCGACATGTAAATTCATGTAAAAATATAAAGTTAGTGATAAACTATTTATAAATAATAAATTTTATCATGACAAGATTATAGTAATAATATTTCTACTATAAACATGCATCCTCAATGTTATATAAAATAAAATTTATTCATCTCGGCATTGTGTGAGGTTATAAACTAGTTATTTATATATATATATATATATAAAGAGACACACAGAAGTTTACAAGCCAATCATCCCAAGCGGATAGATGTATTCCCTCATTTTGCAAGAAATTAACTTGTTGTTAATTACTACTCCCTCCGTCATCACATGAAAACCGTTGTTTTAGCCTTCAAATCTTGTCCGGCGAAGAGTGTCGCATTTGGTCCGGGCCCACCATTTCACGTGCGAAACCTGGCCACCAAATTGTCATCCTGCCACTCGCGTTGCGTGAGGGTCATGTGCTGCTCAGTGTTTGTGGGATGGTGAAGAATGGAGGAACGGGACCCGAGAGATGAGCGGGATGTAGTAAATAGGGGTAGCAGGGTAAATAACCAGGTGCTTTAGTTTGGGTGGGTTTTGCTAGAACGACAATCTTCACGAGGTGGAGGGAGTACTGTTTTGATTAAGAATATTATAGCTTGATCAACACATTTTGCTGAATGTCAGTGGCTACTCATTGGTATACCTCCTAAAATAAGCACGGCTATTTGGAATATTGAGTGTGCGTCTCTGATTTGCATGTAATAGAACACTTTTAGTGTCAGAGTGACTTAGGCGGTAATCAAATCAGCAACGCCAACTATTATAGCACATCTCCAATTACATTGTAACGAGAGATAAAGTATATTATAAACTAGTTGATAAGCTGATTTTAAAATATCTTATATTTATGTAAATTTATATATTAATTTTAAATTAAGTAAATATAGTTATATTTAGAATAATAACATTATTACACTCCTTTGTTGATTATGATATTAACAGTAAAAAATATTTAAAGATATATAAGAAATAGGATCATGAAATAATAAACGAATTTAAGTATATTCTTTTGACTCGGAGAGTGGTCGTAACCTATAATGCGACCCATTAACTCACATACCCATAACTCTTAATCTGTTACAAATATAAACATATGTAAAAATAGATCAAATTAAGTTGATTTAAATTTTTTTCAAAATATATGTAACTGAGATCTTATTTTATTAATCTCATCGCGTAGAATACAATGGTGAAAATAAAATTTAAAATTAATTATAAATATATGTAACACCCCGTATTACAGAAAACTTAAGTAAGTTACTTAAGTTGCACTTAAGTCTTAAGGCAAGAGTTAATCAATTCACCAAAGTTCAAATTCAAGGCAAAGATTGAAAATTTTGAACTACTGTAAATATAGTCCTGATGGCATATTTCAGCATTTTTGGAAATGTATCGAAGTCGATTTTGGTCATGATCCCCAAGTATGATTTGACCTTCATGATCTGTTCTCCCATCACACAAATCCACAAAAATAATCCAGATCAGGAAGCAATTGGTTTGGAGGGTCGAAAAACAGCTCAACAATATCAAATCCTGGAGACTTAGAAAAATTTCCAGATTCTACTTAACATTTAGCCCTCTTTAAAATTCCATATCTTCTTGAATATGGGGAGTTAGTTTGTGCATGTTCTCCAGATGGTACAGCAAAGTTTCTAAGACATCTTGGATCACTTCTTATCCAAATTTATGCCTTGGTGAATTTACATTAGTGAGCACAACTCACCTAAGTGCCCAGACTCTTTGAATTCAAATTGGTGAACGAATGTAAATTGTATTTCAAAATCCGTTGAGTTTGGGACAAAGTTACAATAACTAAAGTTGTCTAAAACAATTCAATCTATCTCCAAAAGTTTTCTCAATATTTTATAACCTATCTAGCTATTTTTCTGAGCTGAAAACCGAATTGCGTATTTGTTTAAATCTGAAAAGGATTATCCATGGGGCCCACCTGTCGGCCTCCTATCTCTTCGCGCCCCGGCCCACACGTCAGGGGCCGTCTTCCACGCGCCGGCCATGCCCGACGCGGACGGCAGCTGCCGCCCATGCCGCTCGCCACCTTATCCCTGCCCGGGTCCAAACACTCCCGACGAGCTCCTCCTTCCCGACTGCACTCGCCTGACAGCTTCCCCGCTGTGACAGCTCCATCGCTCCGCGGTCCGAGTGCCACCAGGCCCACCACCAGCACTGTGAGTACCTGATCCAGGCAAGCCACCGCCGCCGGCACCCATGAGCTCTCAGGCGTGCCACTTCCTTGCCTTGTCAAGCCAGCCTGCCATCGCAGCAACACAAGATGCCATCGTCGGCTTGTCACCACCACGCGCAGCGACGGATCGGAGGCCTGCTGCCACCACACGAATGCTCTGACCTGCTTCGTCGCCGGCGCGCTGGCTTCCTGCTCCGGCCACCGGCCTGCGCAGCCCCGGCCTCCTGATATGGCACGTGGCACAGGGAGCAGCACACCCCGCGACCGGCCTCCTTCCACGCACAAGCTTCGACGGAGCTAGCTTCCTGCTTTTGCGTGCTACACAACACAGGTTGCAGGTCCTCGCCGAGCTTCTGTTCGAGCCGCGGAGCTTCCGCAGGCCGCCAGCAATGGAGCCCCGCGCTGGAGCGCCACCTCGCCTGGCCACAGCGCCTCCGCACTGGCCGAGCAACTAGAGCCGTCCCCGAGCTCCACCGCAGGCCACCGCAAGCTTCGCCCTAGCCGGAGCACCACGCTGCTCCTCTGCTGCTCGTGAGCCACCGCCGCTCCCATCTTCTTCGTGTTCTTCACGGTGGCGTGTTCACGTGAAGCTTCACTTAACATAAGAACAAGTGTTAGTTGTACTTGTTGATTTTTAACTTCGAAAATCCATAGCAAATAAATTACAACTTCAAAAAATATGAAATAAATTTTATTAATTCCCTAAATCAGAACATCATTTTCATATATTCAAATCTTCTTGATTCATGATATTTCTTTGTGCAAATTTCAGAGAAGGAAAACAATGATAAATTCATATCTTTCTTTCTATACATGCTAAATTAGTGGAACTTATCCTGCATGCTGCTCATGTCATTTCTGAAAAGATCACCAAGTGACATCCTTAAATCATGCTTAGTTTAGCAGTTATATCATTTCTAAGCACTGGAATGTTTGAATTTTCGTATTTTATTCCTACATGATCTAGTGCTATATTTTGGACATGTTACTGCCCATAACATACCTAATGTCCATAAAAATCTTCATAAAAATTGTCCTCTCAGAACCAGGTCAAAAAAATTTCAATCTCCTTTAAATCACCTCAACAGTTAATTCATCATCCCATATGAGCATAACGTGTAGGCCCATGGTCCCAAAGAAATAGCGGAGGTGGAGCAAGTTCATGAGGTGTATGATGATCCACAAGCTTGAAGCTGTAAGAATACTAACATTTTTCTGAGCATAGCAAGCTCTGGTGCATCCCATCCTCATCCTTGTCTTTTTATTTGAATCATTACATTATGTTCTATCTTGATTGTACATTAAATTTATAGGAGTTGTATGGTGTCGTAGTTGCATTGAGATCAACCTTCCTGTTCATCCTTGTTAATCCTATCACTTAGTGGAGTACCATTAGTAAATGCTATGCTTAGAGGTTGGACTACAGTAGAAGTCGAGTGGAGGGTCTGAGAAACCAAGTAGTCAGTTTTTTGATTTGATTGTGATGAGTCATTGACTTAGTGAGGTTTGAATTTGAATCCGGGACATTACATTAGTTTTACCTTTTATCTCTATTTTGTTTGGAGAATCGCGGTTGCTTGTCTCGTGGTGTGTAGGTGACAGGTGCGGCATGGTGTGTAACGATGAGGATCGTGATAGGAGTAGGAGACCTAGTGCAGAGGATCGGGGATCGTCGCACATGTCGCATACTCGGTGGCCAGGCGATCGAGAGGTCGGGTGGTACTGTGTGTGATCTGCACCGTGCACGTGGAGACGAGGAACGCATGTTTCTTGGTGGAGCCTCAAAACCAAGGTCGACGGTTTGTGAGTGGTTTGGCCTCAAAACCACTCGGGCGGTTTTCCCCGGTTTGGCCTATAAACCGGTGGTGACGGTTTTCTCCGGTTTGACCTCAAAATCGGTGGCTTTGATTTCTCGATTTAGGCCTCAAAACTGACAGGTGGGGTTTGGTGATTTGAGCCTCAAAATCATTGCGACAGTTTCTTGGCTCGGGCCTCAAAACCAAGCAGGCTTCGGTTTATCGGTTGCGCCACAAAATCGGCAGAGGGAGGACGGCGCGAGATCTGGCGGCTTACTTAGCTTGGAAGCAAGTCACGCTAGGGTTTCCCAGTCTGACCTTAAGACTGGCGAAGGCGTGACGATGGGTGGTGCACGTGGCACCATTGCGGAGGTTGCGTCGGAATCAAGTTGAAGATGGATG
>VSTD030004434.1:0-10297 GCA_008808055.3 Sporobolus alterniflorus
GTTATTGAGTTGAACAAATATTGAAATTAAACAAATTATGG
Source organism: Sporobolus alterniflorus (assembly GCA_008808055.3). Taxonomy (NCBI): domain Eukaryota; kingdom Viridiplantae; phylum Streptophyta; class Magnoliopsida; order Poales; family Poaceae; genus Sporobolus; species Sporobolus alterniflorus. The sequence goes on from VSTD030004434.1 coordinate 42, forward strand.
ATATTGAGATTATTACCTACATCATCCTGTACTGGAGGGCCACTATCTGCTCTTCGACACGTCTCAGTTTCTCATCCATTTCAGCCTCGCAGCTTTGCCGAGACTGACTGGATGACGAAGTGGACAAAGTAGACAGTCGGCCATAAGTCCCGTGATCCACAACCCCGTCACCCAAAGCAGGCCTGCAATAAACAGAGCTATTATTAACCGACAATACATAACCAAAGACAATGAATATATCTTCACATACCTCCCATGTCGTAGACCTCCACCGTTAGTACATGGAACACCCACATCAAAGGGCACTGACCTTGGGTCTACATTAGGCACGTGGATGTTCTTGAGTTTCTCCTCATATTGCTCCTGTAGAACATTAAAAATAACATGGATATAGCAAATGATGCATAATTAATTGTTCAAATTGGTACTTACAAGCTTTTGAGTCACCGATGTCCTCCTCATCACCGACCTCCTCCTCGGACGATGACTCGACTAAGTGAAAATAAAACCCAACTAAAAAACAAGACTAACTGATAGCCGACAGGTGGCTGCTCCCCCCCCCCTCATCATCGACCTCCTCCTCGGATAACAACTTTGAGGCCTCTTGCATGACCTCGTCAGTCGCTCTAGCCTCCTACTCAGGAGCCTCCTTCTGGTCTTGGTGCTACAGCAAGCCATGGAGTTGATCCTGTCACTGATGGTTCACCGATGTGCTATGCATACAAAAACAAGAATAAAATGTATCAAATAATGTCATATGCCCTAAAAACAAGAGTATACGGAAGTCAAAGAATACTGTTACCTAGAATAAGGAACTCGAGGTGTCCGACCTTGACCTGGATGAGGAAGAACTATCGCCCTTCTTCCCTTTCCCCTTTGAGGAGGACGAACCATGGCAAAATATCTATACATTGAAAAAAGATCAGTATACAAATTTATAAAGCAAGTTGATTATCTTACAACAACATCATCTAATTTACTGATCAAAAGTCATCAGCATCAGAATCTATTTTGGTGACACGTGCATTGAGTCATGAGCATCTTTCTTCTCTTTCAATAATATGTTGTGATTTCCAAAGGTGTTTCTTTGAAGGATCTGGTTCTTCTTCTTCCATTAACTCTACGTCACACGTGGCTAATTCTACAAGTCTTGCTCCATTAGATACCGTGAAATTTTTCTATCCTTCAATTTCCTCTTGGTAGACATCAACGGTATCATCCTCGTGTCTTTCCTTGTACTCATCATATCGACGAGTATGCATTTTAGGATTAACTTTATATACGACCCACAATTTTTCAAGCTTGGATGAGGATAACTTAGGTAATACACTTATTGTGATTGATGTGCAAGTACAATATTGGTGCCTGAAAGATGCAAGTTATGCTTGACATCCACCATACCGAAATTATCCACTGGTGTCGGATGTTGGGTCAAACCAATCACATTAAAAAACACTACCTTTAGCTGTTTGGTGCCCCCGAATGTATACTCAATATTTTTTTGAAGAACACCATAGTAGTCAATAAAGTGGAAGCTAGCATCTGCGACACTTGTTACTACTCCGAAAACGATGTATGTTGATGTCGTAGAGACTATATTCCACTGCCTTCACCTGACCGTGTGCTAGATGTCGCAAGTCATCCGAGATATTGACATCTTGCACACACTGCATAGAAAGGAGTACACATAATTACACATGAAATTTATAGGATGATTAGGAAAGAAAAAAGACAAAGAGATAAATTACATGTTGTCAGAACCACTTTGCAAAGCTTGGGCCACCATTTATCCCAGGCTGGCGCATTTTATCCAACTTCTTCATTGTAGGTTGTTGACAAGATTTCCAATGTATCTTGTCAAATGAGTCAAAATATGGTTTGACTTTCTCCAGGTTCATGTACATGTAAATCATGGTATAGTTCCACTCCTCCTCCGTAACAAAATGTGAAGTAGAAGCTCCAACACCTTTATCCTTCCATTCAAAAATCTTCAGCTCACTCAACAGAACTTTTTCTACTACATGGTACCGTGACGTATGAGCATTCATGTTATTGGCATGTGAGAAATACGTGCTTGAGAAGTTTGTAATCTCTTTACACGTGAATGCCTCTACAATACACCTCTCAACCCTTACCTTGTTACGTATTTTAGCTCTAAGTTTTTTCAATTCTCTTTCTTGACTATACATCCACCAGAATTGTACAAGGCCTACAACCCTAGCTTCCCAAGGTAAATACACTAATAAATGGTGTATCGCATTGAACCACCCAGGAGGGAATACCTTTTCCATCTTACATACAAGCAACAAGATTTTCTTCTCTAACTTTTCCATCATCACCTTTGATACTTCCTTAGCACAAATCTGCCTATAGAAGTAATTGAGTTCAGCGAAGACTTCCACAAATCGACATTCAAATAGCCACAGAACATTACCAACATCAGTCTTTCTATTATAATATGATAGTCATGGCTTCAGGTCATTGAGTTTACCAGTGTCAATATTAACTACTCTTTTTATGTTAGATGTATAGCAGTCTGGAAACTTTAATGTATTTAGCCACTTCAATATCTCTTTCCTTTCTTTTAGATTGAAACAATATGGAGCTTGTGGTCTAGTCAGATTTCCCCTTGGATTTGCAGGACGATCACAAAGATTAGCTAAGTTCTTCGTTACATTCATGTTATCTTTCATGAAAATGGTAGAATCAAAACACATACTTATGATGCTTTCTGCAATATCACGCTTTTGGTGCATCAAATCGATGGTGTGGGGTAGTATCAAAGCCTTTGCATAAGGGAGTTCTGAAAGACAACTTTTTTGAGTCCAATTATATTTTTCACCGTACCCCTTGAACCCACCATTTTCTGACTCCTTAAGGTCATCGAGCATTTTTATGATATATGCTCCTAGTTTTCGCTTTGGTGACCCTTTTATAATAGTCTTGCCTTTCAGAAATGAGCGTATGTCACTTCGGAAAAGGGTGATTCAAGGTAAGAAACCTTTGATGGCAATCAACAGGAGAAGAGAGCCAACCGTGGACAGACTAGCCAACAAAAATACCATATGCAAATAATCGTGGATTGACCATAGATACACAACACGTAAGTGACGAAGTTTGGTACCAAGGGTACCACATCTCCTGGACTCAGTGGAAAGGAATAGGGGGGGCCTCCATGAGTCGGCCCACTCAGCCTAAGGACACGGGTTAGGAGGCACCGAACTGAGGCGGTTTAGATGACAGATATGTCATTAAATCTTGTAAATAGGACAAGTAGAGATAGAGTCTGGGTCATATACACTTGTAACTGACCAGGTCTTTCATGTAAACCCTACCCCCCTTAACCTATAAAAGGAGGGGTAGAGGGAGTCTCGCCCGAAGCGATCATAAGACACCGATGCACACATGACGTAGGATTTTTATTCGCAAGGAGGCTCAAACCTGTCTAAACTCTCGTGTTCCTCGCATTCCATTGTTCTTCGCATCCGTGAGCACCCCTACTCTCAAAACCAGTCATAAATCCATGACAGTTGGTGCCCACCATGGGGCTCATGAGATCAAGCTTTGTGAGAGCATTGGTGTTTCAATCTACAACAAAGTTTCTTCCCGACTCCAGGTGGTTTCTGGGCTCTCTTGAGTTTTTGACTGACAAATTTGGAAACCTAAGCCTACAGGAATTGGAGTTGAACAAAGTCACCAGATCAGGCACCGACCGCCTCCCACTAGCCCTGTTTCAAGTCAGTCTCGTAAACAAGACACAACCCAGACACGAACTTGGCTCACTAGGGAAGAAGGATACATATCCCGCTAAGGTTAAAGCCGATCACACCCTGGCTGACCAGATAGCCGCAACAGATATGATTTGCTCACCGGTATCAGTGTCTGACTCTAAGTACAGCAGTGAAGTCTACATGGTGGAACAGGGGGGAGAACCACTGAAAAAACTGCCAAAGAGATCCAACAGGAGGCCGAGGAAGAGATACCCCGTGCTAAGCGTCTGGCTCGGGAACTCGACAAGAGGAAGGGGCACAATAGCTTGCAGGGTGGCTAGGGCAGGAAGGTTTGGTTTGATCACAAATCTCCTCTTGCTGATTTTTTATTACTGAAATTTTATTAACTTTGTTGGTCTTTTTCTATAGGCCCTATTTGGGATAAATTATAAGTGCTTCTGATGAAAATAATAGGACGAGGGGGAGCCAAAAGAGATGATTCCTGACGTGTTTCAGACGGAAGTGATTTTTCTTAACGCCCCATTTTACCTACGACGTGGAATCGGTATTTTCGTCGCTTCCATAAAACGTCCTCCTGATTTCTGTCGTCGTCTCCCTCCCCAGTGCATCTCTCCGCACTCCCTCTGCGTGACGCCTCCCTCCCGAGCACCTATGTGCAGGCCCTTCTCCTTGACGAATCGGTTCCAGCCCTTGGCAAGCTCATCAGTGTAGGTGTGCGTGTGCTTGCGGAGCATGTCGATGACCTCGACTGCTGGTCGCCGCCTCGGAGCGGCTTCATGTTGTGAAGGCAGACCTGGAGCACGCTCTTTGTTGCAACGCCGTCGCCACTGGGCTCCACTCCATGCTCGACCAGATCCTCCTCCAGCCACCCTACTCAATCGTGGCTATCGAGGTTGGTGAGGGTGACGCTGAGGACGAGCCGTCGTGCTACTTCGAGGCACCAGACGACGCCAAGGACGACACCGCAGCAGGTGTGCGACTGTAGCGAGGCGTGCGTGCTGTTGCTCCCGTGCGTGCCCCGTTTGCGCGGTCGCCAAGAACGCCTTGCTCCATGTCCTGCTCTCTTGAAAGCCGCCGCATCCGTCTGCGTACACGGAAGCCACTCAAGCCATGGCCGGAGCTCGGCGGTAGCGTCGGGGTCGGGCTCGGCAGCAGCTCCCGCCCACGCCGTCAGCAGCAGCTCTCCCCGTGCCCACGCGCTGCAGTGGCTCCTCCATCGGCGCCTTCTTGCCCGTGGACGCCTTCTTGTCCAGGAGTAGCATTGGCGATGTGGAAGTGGTAGGGGAGAACCTAGGTCAAAAATTCCCATCCGATTTTTCTCTCAAGGATCTGGTTGCCAAACGGTAACTTCTTTAGCAATTGATTCTCCTCGTAGCCGCTTTTCAGAAAGCAGGCTTTCTATAGAATCGTGTTGGGAAAAATTTGTCCCAAACAGGGCCATAATTTAGGAGCATGTTTGGGTGCACGGTATCAAGATCAGAATTATGTGCTGCGTTTGAGTTTTGTACAAATCTTGAACGTCTGTAGAGCTATTGGAGGCAGGTATTGCCTTTGGATTTAGGCCGTAGTCTGTGATTCACCATCGTGAAGTTTCCATATATGCATTTTCACATAACAGGGAACCGCTAACTTAAAAACAAATTCCTTCTGTGACATCAAAACTTATACAGTTTTTTTACTAGAAATCATACAAGTGCGAAAAATTTGACAATGGTTTACACGATGGTTTATCGTAATTTTCTTCCTACTAATTTATCATGCCCCAGGTGGAGCCTCCGCCCCTGAATACAGATACAAATAGCACGACATTTCTGTGCTGAGCCACTGAATACAGATACAAATAGCACGGCATTTCTGTGCTGCCATGTAATATAAACTTTTCTATAGTACTATTAAAAATTATCGTAAACTGTTTACTGAAGCCATGCATTTTTTTTTTTGCGAGAATGAAGCCATGCATGTTGTTCATGTAGGTAATATAAACTTTGAACCAGTCTGTCAAAAAAGCACCCCAAAACACCATCAACTTCTATCACCTGGTCCCTAAATTCCAAACGGAAAATTTAGTAAAAACACATCAAGTATTACATGGCATTATACTTTGAAATCACTCAAGGCTGGAGTGGAAATCCAAATAAAGTAGAAAAAGAAGCATATGAATTCAACCTCAATCAAACCATTAGCTAGCTCAGTAGCTAATCAATCTCAATCAAAACTGTGTAGCGTCCAAAGACATTCTAAGAGAAAGAATGATTACTTTCCAGACAAGCATACACCACATGATTATGTTGAAAATATTATCACTTTTAGTTTTATTTTAATTCAAGAATAAATTATAAACATGAGTAATGCATTACAGATTAAACTAGCAGTACTATCATAAATTCTAGATAGATCCATCATAGTAATGAACAAAACATTGTAATAGATTATCTAAGTAAAAGCATACCTACGCAGTTGAACATATTTAATATATAAGACATGATTTGAGAGGAGAAACTATATGTGACTTGCGGTTCCTTGATGACGACGATCGGATGAACACGATAATCGGCCTGACAGAGTTCACGTTGACGACGACGACCCTTGGCGCGTGTCCAATGAAGAGGTAGATGAGCCATGATGAAGAATTTGAAGAAGCGAGTGAACAGTTGTGAAGATCGCTTTAAAACCTTATTCGCCCTCTCCCGTTATAGGATCGCTAAGGACGACGGTTCTAAAGACATTCTCTCCCGATCATGGATGCACGTCGACGAACGAGATGAAGTAGTCTTGGCGGCGCAGCAGCGGAGGAGACGAAAACCTAGATGCGTAGGTGACTCGTGGTTGTTCGTTGTTACTTGTTCCATGGTGGCCGCACATATTTATAGAGAAGACCGGCCTAGGGTTACAACGTCCCGTAACCGAGTAGATCTATCTCTATCAAAATGTATTAGACACGGACTTGTAGCAAAAATAAATGATAAAAGGAAGCCGCGGACCTGCGAGGCTTTGGGCCGGATTTTGATGGACTATTCATGCGCACATCGTGCGCTCGCGCCCATCGCCTCGCCTCACCACGCCATGCCCCGTCTGGCAAGGCGAGGTGAGCGAGCACGCGCGTGTGTTTTTCTTTTTCTCCTCTCCTCCACTCACTTGCAAGTGTATAGAGAGCAATCCACATTTTAAGTATACTTCTCTTCACCTCCACTAGCAAGGTGGGATTAAAGAGTTGTCACCCACCATGCATGAATGAACCTTTGAGATTTATTAGGAATTTCCTATGGTCTTGGTCTAATAATTCTAACAATCCCCCACCAGATCTCAAAGTCTCATCTAGGATTTTACCGCACCCACTACTGTTTTATATACCAGTGTTTCAATGGAGACTGTTAAGTTAAACTTCCATCTAGAGCAATAAGTTATACTCATTCACAACTTGGACAATGGACTACGCCTTAAATTGCATGTTTGGTGCAAACGAATTTCACTCAAAGCCCCTACTAATACGTGACCTCTAGTAGACTACTTTGCAGGTGGAGCATATATGTCGTACTCTCTGGTCTCTTCATGAGCTTAATAGAGATCACCTGGTTCTCATAAATTGTGACCATCCAACAGTCAAGCTCATATAGGTGTATTCTTTCAAGATTATTGTGTAGGAAAACATCTTTACTAATTAAAGCCAACATAATACATTAAGGTATTTAGCCAACCTGCCATGCAACATTGAGAGTATTGTATCTTTTCTAGAGTGGGTTAAGTAAGGATACTCTCGTACTATCCACTAGCTTGTTCTTTCTAGATCCTATTTCACGGGATCTCCGATCACATAGGTTGGGTTACCACTATGAAATAGCTTATATGGGTCTGAAATCCATCTCCTTAGATGCAGCGTCTATCACATTACGTGACAACCCCTTAGTAAATGGATCTACCAGGTTCTTCTCAGTATGGACCAATGTAATAACCCCAAAGTTTCTTATTTTCCTGATAGTTTTTAACCATTTTTTGATGTGTCTTGACGACTTTATATTGTCATTTGAACTGTCTACTTTGACTATCATCGTTTGATTATCACAGTTCATAAGTATTGCCGGTAAAGGTTTCTCGCCAATAGGCATGTCCATCAAGAGCTCACGAAGTCAGTCGGCTTCAACAGCGGCTGTATCAAGTGCCGTGAGTTCTACCTCTATGGTAGACCTCGTTAAGATTGTCTGTTTGCATGACCTTCATGAAACAGCAGTACCGCCAAGAGTGAAAACATATCCACTCATGGCATACAGCTCATCCACGTCAGATATCCACTTTGCATCACTGTATCCCTCTAGTACTGTAGGATACCCAGAATAATAAATTCCGTAATCCATTGTACCAGCCAAATACTGCATAACTCGCACAAACGCACGCCAATGATCATCTCCTAGATTAGAAGTAAACCGACTCAGTTTGCTCACAGCAAATGAGATGTCAGACCTAGTCGCACTAGCCAGATACATCAGTGATCCAATAATATGAGAATATCTCAATTGATCTCTACCAATTCTCTTGTTCTTTCAAAGAATGAGACTGGGATCATAAGTTGTTTGAGAAGGTTTGCTTTCTTGATAGCTGAAATGACTTAAAACCTTTTTCACATAATGAGATTGCATCAGAGTAATCTCATTCTCTCCTTTGATTAGCTTGATGTTCAAAATAACATCAGCCTCGTCCAGATCTTTCATATCGAAACTTTGGCACAAGAATGTCTTGACCTCATTTATCACATCAAGACTTGTTCCAAAGATCAATATATCATCGACATATAAGCACAATATAACTCCCGGACCCCCACCATGGTGATAGTACACACCGATCAGCCTCATGGACACTGAAGCGTGTTGATATGAGTGTTACATCAAATTTCTCATGCCACTACTTAGGTGCTTGTTTCAGGACATACAAATACTTCAGTAACTTAGACACCTTGTCCTCTTGACCTTTTACTACAAATCCATCAGCCTGTGTCATATAGATTTCCTCTTCCAACTCTCCATTAAGGAAAGCTATCTTAACATCCATTTGATGGATGAGCAGACCATGTGAGGCAGCCAATGAGAGTAGAATACAAATTGTGGTCAATCTAGCAACAGGTGAATAAATATCAAAAAAATCTTTGCCTTCCTTTTGGGGTATAACCCTTGGTCACAAGCCTTGCCTTGTACTTATCAATAGTACCATATGACCTAAGCTTATTTTTGAACACCCACTTACAACCCACAGGTTTCAAACCATATGGTCGATCAACCAACTCCCAAGTGTCATTAGAGAGAATTTAGTCCATCTCACTATGGACCGCTTCTTTCCAATGATCTGCATCAGGAGATACAAATTTCTCAGCAATGGTTTTAGGAGTGTTATCCACGAGATAAATAGTGAAATCATCACTGAAAGACTTTGCAATTCTTGGTCTCTTGCTCCTCCAAGGAGCTTCACTATCAATCTCCTCATGGATTTGTTCAGGAGTATGTTCAGCATGATCAAAAATTTTAGTTGGTTCAAGAGTTGTATCAGCTATCACATTTGCAGGTAAACTAGACATGACATACGAATTTTTCATAGGAAACATATTCTCAAAGAAAGTAACATCACAAGACTCTAAAAATGTATCAACATGCACATCAGGAACATTTGATTTGATCACTAAAAATCTATAGGCAATGTTGTGGTGAGTATATCAAAAAAACACAATCCACTATTTTAGGACCCAACTTATGCTTCTTGTTTATTGGCACATTAACCTTGGCCAAACAACCCCATGTGTGCAAGTATGATAGTGAAGGTTTTCTTCCAATCCATTCTTCGTATGGAGTCTTCTCCTTATTCTTCATGGAAACTCTATTTAGGATATGACATGAAGTCAATAAAGCCGCCCCCACCATGCCTTAGATAATCCAGCAGTGTCCAACATGGAATTAACCAAGTCAGTCAATGTGCGATTCTTTCTTTTGACAACCCCATTTGATTAGGGCGAATAGAGTGGTGTCCTCTCATGTATAACACCATGTTCCACACAGAATAAGTCGAACTCATTAGAGAAATATTCACCACAACGATCGGATATAAAACGTTTGATCTTTTTCTCTAGTTGATTTTCAACTTCAGCCTTATAGGTTTTTAAACAATTCAGAGTCTCATCCTTAGTTTTCAACAAGTAAACATAGCAATCTCTAAACGCATCATCAATCATAGTCACAAAGTATCTTTGTCCACCCTCTGTCAACACACCATTCATCTCACAAATATCAGAATGTATAAGTTCTAACGGTGCCAAGTGTCTCTCCTTGGCTGCCTTGTGAGGCTTTTGAGGTTGCTTGAATTGCACACAACTTTGGCATTTAGAACCTTTGACAATAGACAAATTTGAGATGAAATTCAAGCTAGACAATCGAGACATAAAACCAAAATTGAGATGACATAAACGTGAATGCCATCCACTAGCATCACTCTCATTAATATCATCACAAATATTGTTCACAGACTTATTACAAAAATCAGGAATTGAAA
>VSTD030004435.1:0-10297 GCA_008808055.3 Sporobolus alterniflorus
CAGCCATTTTTGACTTGTGGTTAAGCTACTAATTTTTTAGTTTATTGTCAGTCATTTTTACCATTCATGTGAAACATTTTATTAAGACATCATGCTATTTACACTCTGATATGTGTTTGGCAATTACATATATTTGTGTCAGCCTTTTTTATTGTGTCATACACTTTACTGTATGTGGGCCATTCAATTGTGGTAGCTATTTCATGTTATCTCAATCATTTACATGTGTAAGCCATTTTATGCTGTCTCAGTCATTTTCAAGTTGTATATCAGCCATTTTGTTGTGTTTGAGCCATTCTATGATGTGTCAGCCATTTTTGTGTTCTTGCAGCCATGTTACACTATCTCAGTCATTTTCATGTTGTTTGTCAGCCATTTTATGTCAAGCAGCCATTTTATGATATCTCAGTCATTTTATTTATTTTGTCTCGCGTATTTTATTTGTACCTACCATTTTAGGTTGTTCCAGCCATTTAATAAATTCACTTTTATTTCATATTGTAGAAAATGTTGACTCATGAGCGTGATCCGAATGCATCTGGTGGATCTTCTCCCCCGGAAGATAGCAAAAACTCTGGTGCATCTGGCAACAAGGGCAAGGGGTCTCGGAGGCGAACACGTCAAACTGTTATCAATAGAAGTGCTAGAAAAGTTGTTGTAGCACATTCACCAGATGATAGTATGTATGACTTTGTCAAGCCACCAACACGTGTGAAGAAGGATACAAGTGCCAAAGTTTCTAAGAAGGTAGGTGGTCGAAAAAGTAAAGGTAATGCGAAGATGACTGTTTCCAAGGCGCTGGGTGTGAAGAAGGTTAGTTGACCCTTGCTTCAGGCTTTAGCAACTTTTTTCCAATTTTAGCAACTATTTAGCATTTCATTAAGTCATTATTGTAAAATTGTTACAGGGCAAAAGCTTTTTACAGATGAGGTGCTTTCCCGGTGTAATTTTCAATGTGATTAGTGAGATATCTGAAGCTATGAAGGGTAGAATTCAAGATTTGGGCTTTGTGGAGTTTCTATATTTGAAGATTGATAAGCTTGATGACAGAGCGCTTTGTTTTTTCTGCTTAGCTATATTGTAGAAAATCCTCTGAGAATTCAGATCGGCAACAGGGCGTTGCCAATCACAGGATAAGCTATTTAGCAAGTGTTTGGACTACCAATGAGTGCGAAGAGTCTTCCTAACTATAATGCTACTGTTAAGAGAACTACTAGAGCTGATTTGAGGAAGTTGTGTGATTCAAAAGGTCTGGAATCCATCTTCAATAGGCATGGAAGCAACTATGCTGGGTTGGGGGTCATTAAAGTCCCCGGGTGGTTTATTGAACATTATGCCAATGCAAAAGAAACTGATGTGGATGATTGGACTGTGCAATCATTCCTCATGCTTGTGTTCAATGCACTTCTATTTCGAACTGGCAGCAACAAAATGGCAGGCCTAGACTACCTTATGTGTGCACACCTGAGTGATGTACCAGAAATTAATTGGTACCAAGCTATTGTCGATGACATCAAGGTCAAGGCGCGAGATTTGAATGACAAGATTGACTTCAATGACAAGTCAACCCCTAATGTCCAGGGGTGTATAGCTTTTCTTGTTGTAAGTTTTTATCAGATATTTATAGTTTTTTTTGTGTCTGCTATTTATTATCTTTGTTTCAGCATTTTTCTGTGTCTGTCTTTTATTACTACCTTCAATTTTAGGTCAGCTATTTCATGTTTAGGCGAGCCTTTTCATGTGTAGGTCAACCATTTTATATTCTATCAGCCATTTCATGTTGTGTCACCCATTTCATATTGTCCCAGCCATTTTACATACTTTGTCAGCCATTCAATGTTTAGGGTAGCCATTTTACATTGTGTCAGCCATTTTCATGTTTTATCTGCAATTTGATCCTTTGCTAGCCATTTTACTTTTCTGTCAGATATTTTATATATACTGTCAGTCATTCTTTGGTGACATTTGTTTTTTGTTTTGTGTATTGCAGGTCTATTACCTTGACAATTTGTTAAGTAATGTTCCTGTTCCAGCTGGCACACCATGTTACCAATTCTTTACAAGTGATGTGATTGATAAGATCTCTATTATGGACAGAGAGGTGTTGAGAGATGGTTCAGTGACTTTTGGCAAGCTACCTGTAAGTAAAACATGTTTTTGTGCATAGATTTAGCCATTACTGTCACTTTATTGTTAAGACAGTCTGATTGTCAGTCATTTTCATGTCTTATGCCATTTACTTTATTGTTTGTTTGATTAATCATTTTATTCTCTTTATTATGTAATTTAAGAACCAACTTGACATTGACGATGATTCCCGTGCTACTCTAGCTAATGTGCAACATGGCCCCCCTCAGCCTGTTTTTGCAGGACCTTTTGTTTCCAAGAACATAATTGCTAGGAGGACCGTCAAGGGTTGACCAAATAGGGCCAATGACAAGGCAGTTCCTGCTGCCGCTCTGAGGAAACAAAGTGTGGAGGCATCCCTTGCTGGAGTCATTGCATCCCTTTTCCGTGATAGTCACAGTGTTGTTTCCAATGCACTGAGAGCCTATGATAGGCTTGTTGTAAAGGAATCTCGTAATATTCATGTGAATCTAGAAAAGATTGAGGAAGCGCAATGCCAGACCAAGAAAAGCCAGTTGAATATCGAGAGGGCGCAAAAGAGTTTGGTCGACGATATTACAACAGTTATTAAGAGCAGCAACACAGATGAAGTGCGAGCTGGCACATCTCCATGTGATATCCGTGCAACCAAGCAACATGCTGAGGTGAGTCCAGCCATTTTTTATGTCAGCCATTCCATTGTCCCAATCCTTCAATTTTGGTGTCAGCTATTCTATATTTTGTCAGTTATTTTGTGTCTCAAACATCTTTTTATGTCAGCCATTTCATCTTGTATCCAGCCATTTAACATGACTCAGTCATTTTAAGTAGTTGTTTTGTTTTTTCAAGTGTCCTTGCAACATGCTTCATCTATTCACGTAGGCAAAGGTGATGGGAAGCGCCGGAAGAAGGCAAAAAAATGTGGTTTGTACTCTCATTCGTTGCATTTCCATTTTTATATTTTAATAGTTATGAAATTTTCTAGTATTGGCTATTTTGTTTTTTATACCCTTTTTATGTATATAGGAACAACAACGTGCTCTGTCTCCACCAATATCACTGATTCGTGGTGATGGAGATGCTGCTGCTACCCTAATCAGTGGAGACAACATTCCTATTTCTGATGCAAGCCAGCAAGCCCATGACATTGGTACTCAGGTACTTTCACATGCTAGTAGCATTTTTTTCTTCAAATGGTAGCAGACACCAATGTTTAAGACATTTTATTTGACAGTGTATATTTGAGTTATATCCCGGGATATAATAGTAGCACTCAGATTGCCACGTACTCACAATCTCAGTCATTTACTGGGTCCCCCAAACAAGAGTTCAACCATGAGAATTGGAATGCCAAGGCTACTGCCATACACGATATGGGTGATAAATCAACTCCTATTGGTTCTCTTCAGGAAGGTGGCGGCGATGCACAAAGAGCTCTTGGTGATGGAGATGATGCACAAAGAGCAAGTCCTAGTGACGGAGCTCCTGCTGATGGTGGACCAGAGCACCTTGAGGAAGTGTTACCGAATATTATGTTGGAGGAAGATGTCAATGCTAAGACTGAAACCGCAGCTAGTGATGTGGGGGAGGGTGTGGGTGAAGCCGAGAGGAATGCTGGTGCTGATCAACAAGTTGTGGGAGAAGACATTTTTTCATTTCAGTCATTTCTTATTTTTTCTATCTCATACATTTTTTACATTGCCCCTCCATCAGGTTCCTCTTAGCAGTGCTGGTGACACTACTAATGTTTTGGGGGAGGTAGCGGTGGAAGCTGAGAAGTATCCTATTGCTGAGCAATAGGTTTAGCACCTCAGCCATTTTTTATCCATCTGAGTCATTTTTTATGATTTCTATCTCATACATTTTTTTATATTGTTTCTCCCTCAGTTATTTGAAAGTAGTGCTGGTGACTCTGCAACTCAATCCAGTGTGCTAGGGGATAGTTTTGTTTCAATTATTAAAGATGTTATACGTGGCTTAGAGGACGATCGTACCCAAAAAGAACTTCGTGCTGATGCCTCATGAGCCAAAGAGAGGCCCCCTGTTGTTGCCCAAGAGGATGTCTCAAACCAGCCTACCACATATACTAGGAGGGCAAAGAAACAGAAACAGGTGTGTGTAGTAATTATAATTTCATAAATTCATTTTCATTCTCAGTCATTCCATGAAAATATACATATAATTGTTGATTTCAACAGACCAGCACGATAGCAAGGAGCACACACCCCCAGCACTTCGCATCACACGATCCAGGGTTGCCAGTGATGATGATTTGATGCCTAGCCTCCGCACCAGTCAAACTAGAATGCTAAGGAAGGAGAAGAAGGCGCAGACGAGCCCACCTCAAAAGGAGTCGAAGAAGAAGAATCAAAACTAGTAGTAGAAGAAGAAGGATGCTGGTGGTAAATTGGACAAGGATGGTTTCCCCATCTATGAGCAATCACTATTTTCTTCTTTTGAGGCTCCTGAATGGCTTGATGCTGAGCAAGAATGGTGTGTTGGACCAGCTTACTGTACTAATTACGGGGGCAGAGTAACACCATTTGCTCCTCAATGGCAGTGCGAACTTCCTGATACTTCAAAGTTGCTGGAGCTAAGGTCTACCATTTTCCAATATAGAAATGAAGTGGAATATAGAAGGTATATGTACTGTGCAACTAAGTCCTTTTCACAATTTCTCAGTCATTTTAAGCTTCATCCACTTTTTTAAGATGAGTAATTCCATTTTTAATGTTTTTGCAGTCTTTGCTACATTCTATGTGAGGAGAGGTTCCATAACGATGATATACAAGATGGCTTGGAATATCTAACATATGAATTCACTAGGAGCAAAGACATCTACAATGGATTTTAAGCTTCATCCACTTTTTTAAGATGAGTAATTCCATTTTTAATGTTTTTGCAGTCTTTGCTACATTCTATGTGAGGAGAGGTTCCATAACGACGACATACAGGATGGCTTGGAATATCTAACACATGAATTCACTAGGAGCAAAGACATCTACAATGGATTTGCTGACAGAGAAATGGGATGCACTGACCACATTGACTATTTCTCGCTCTGCCTGATGGACGATGATCGAATTGTTAGAAAATTGGTGAAGACATATCTGGATGTTATAATAGGTACTGAATAGTCAGAAGGATACATAGTTATATTGTCGTCTCGTCTATCAGTGAGCACCTATCTGAGTGTTTTACATTACCAGTCATTCTTAGGTATAAGTCAGTTTTTTTCCTCAGCCATTTTTTTCCTCAGCCATTTTTCCCTCAGTCATTTTACACCATTAGCCATTATACATTGTTAAGCATTTTATTCACTCAGTTATTTGACACTGTAAGCAATTTTACAACTTAAGCAATACACAATCTGTCATTTTACACCTTAAGTGATTTTACACCCTCAGCCATGTTACATTGTAAGTCATCTTACACCCTCAACCACGTTACATTGTAAGTCATTTTACAATGTAAGTCAGTTCACACCCTCAGTTATTTTACACCTTAAGCCATGTTACACACTTTTATTTTACCCTTTAAGTCATTCCACACTCTCAGTCATTTTATTACTTAAGCAATTTTACAGTTAAGTTATTTTACCCACTCAGTCATTTTTACACCTTCAGGCCATCTCACTATTTTTTTTTGTTTTTACAGATTTCTATGTTGCTACAGGAAAATGATAAGCAGTTACTAAAGTACATACGTATGTGATACAAAGTCGAAGATCTTATTCGCGCTTCTCTTGTAAGTCATTTTTTACCATTGTTATATTCTAAGGCACTCTTTGCAATTCATTTGCAAGTCAGTTTTTTACAGCTAAGCAATTTTTCCAACAGATATTCATACATGTGCTCAATAATGCACATTGGACTATGTATTGTATCAACAAAGTCCACAAGCAAGTTGAAATTCTGGATCCTCAAAACTGGGAACAAAAGGATGACAACAACCAGTATCACATAGCCATTTCTGTCGAAATCCGTGGAAGGCTTAACAATGTTTTTCAAATGTCTGCTGGATCTTCACTCCCTGATATTTCATACTGGACTTTTCCTTATCTCTCCGTGCCAACACAGAACCCTAAGGATGATTGTGCATTCTTCTGCATGCTTTATCTTGAGAATTAGAATGGAACAGATCGGGAAATGGACATTCAAATTGATAAGGTTAGTTGGTATTTCATCTCAGCCATTTTCTTCCTTTGTCAATTCCCATTCATTCATTCATGCTAGTCATTCGCCGTTCGTTGCATTTTTTTAATAATGCACCTTTTTATTGTGTTTTGAGCAGGATCGAGCACATGAGTACCGGGCACAGTTTTTGCATTACCTAATGTTCCACAGGTTGAACCAGGCTCTGTGCCCATTGCCTAACTTCATCCAGCAACTTGCTCCTGGACCCACTGGACAGTGAAGATCATGTTGACAAACATTGAATATTTTTCAATGATATGTGTAAATATTTTTGGAAAACACGTTTAGCTTTTGTAACTAAGTTCGGGGTGTGGTGATGTGAAAACAATTTGAACATTTAATGTTTCATGTGTTAGCTAGCTTCTTAAGTTAGTATCTACTGCAGTGTTGATGCTAACATGTTAAGACATTATATAATCAGTGTTAGCTACTGTTTATTAGAAATTCTGTTTGGAAAACTTTTCTTTTCACGACGATTGTTTCACACTCCACTATTTGTTGATCCAAGCTTATAATCAATTTCACAATTGGTCATTCAACAATATTAAACACTTAGTCATTCTATTGGACACTCAGATTTTTCTATGCAAACACTCATCCATTCTATGTAAATACTTAGTGTCAGCCATTTCAACCAGCACAAGATATTCAATCATAGTTTGACAAGCAAAGTATAAGTCATTTTATTTTGCTTATCAGTCATTCGGCCATTTTACTTAGTGTCAGCCATTCCAGCATGCACAAGATATTCAATCACAGTTTGACAAGCAATCTACAAGTCAAATAAATTACACTCAACATCTTATTATTTGTGGCACTCTGATGTCTCATCGAAATCACTTGGGTCAGATTCTTCTGATTGTTGAGTAGAGCTTGATTCATTGTATTGATTGCCTCTTGCTCTCTCACCATGGCTAACAAGTCTTGTGATGCATTGTCCCCTGCATTTCTCAGAAGAAAAAATAATTTAGTTCCCATTATTAATCAGTAAAAAAACATAAACATGTTTAAGACATTTTATGAAAACACTTAGTCATTCTATGTAAATATTCAGTCATTTTACCTAAAGAATCAGCTATTCGTTGTGGGACACTCAGCCATTCTATTAAACAATCAGTCATTCAATGCAAAAACTCAACCATTTTATGTAAACAATCAGCTATTCAAGGGAACTTACTTCACCCCACGTTCTGTTGTTTCATTTCCAAGTTCGCTACCTCTCGCCCTCCCTCTTGGTCATTTGACAACACCATTTTTGAGCTGTTGCTATGCTCTCTCACATATAGCCGTATTGTGACCTGTGTCATACAAACCACATCTTCTACACTTTCTTCGTTTCTTTCTCTTGTCATGCTGAAAGTGAGGTTGAGGTATGTTTGCAGTCATCCCAGCACACTTTTTGCAGCTGCCTTTTGTGGTGTGATACAGGGAGGTGCGCTCGTGCGAGCTAGACGGGTAAGCCCTTTTATATCTCGTTAATGGGTCGGGTTTTGTAAATGGCAGACCCGTCAGGCCGCGAGTTTGTTACGCCCGTGGGCACGCGCGGGAGCGTGCCATCCTGGCTGGTTCAGTCGGCACTGTGCTTAGTTGGTTCGGTCGCCTACTGCCTGGATGGTATAGGTGATGGACCTCCGGTCCATCACCCTAGGATATATATATATATATATATATATATACTAGTTGATAACCTCGCGCGATGCTACTGGGTGAATAACTTTTATTTTTTGTAAATTTGAGTATATATATTGTAGTGCAAATATTATTACAATCAACTTGTTGTGGTAATTTTTATTATGCACAAATATTTTACCACTAATTTTATAATTATGAGAAGAATTCGAGAAATTCATGTGTCAAAACTTTATAAGATTTGTTGTACACCAAAACCACGGCAAAGAAATGTTGTTCAAAAAGTAAGTGGGTTTTTTATCCAATCGCCTTGTTGATGGAGTTGTTCATAAATTGTTCAGAGTCGAATGACAGGGCCTCCATTAGAAAAATGGCAAGTGGCTCAATGAAGGTGACATAGTGAAGCGAGACCAAGTCAGTTTCCACGCATGATTTGTAGAAAGGATCTATTGCCACAAAAAATATGAAGAGCCTCTTAAGACAAATGAACTAAATTATTGAATTAAATACTATCTATAAAGAATGGTACGAAAAATGTGAATACGGAATACTAAAACATAAAGATTATTTATTAAAATTTTACTCAATTGTGCTCCTCCATGTGACATTTAGTCTACATTGTACTCAAAAGGGTTCCTGCACAAATCTATCAAATAAAACATAATTTTAGTAAAACTCGAGTGATCCATGTCATATAAAAAACTGTTTAATCTTTACTTCACATTCGAATATTTAGGAACGAAGGTTTATTTTGCAAAAAGTAAGTTTTTTGGAGATTCCCCACAAATTGCCCTCAGATTGCGCTTATGAATATTTGCCCCAGATTACGCGAATCACTGCATATATGGAGTCATGGATGGTGGCTGTACCAAAAGATCCAGCTTTCAGCATCTCAGAAACACAGTAAATGGGTTAGGCCTAGCTATTGGTGTTGTTCTCTACAACAGATTTGTAACACCCTATTTTTCCAAAAAGAATAATATTCTATAATCTACATATTTAAATAAATATTTGATTATTGCATTTCATGTCGAAGCATAATTTTCGTTGGTTGGTGAAATGTTCTTATATTTTATTTTTGCGAGTAGAAGTCGTCGAAATTCGAATTTAAATTGAATTCAAATTAGTTTGCAAATTATAAAATAATTTGGAAAATAAAAAGGATTTTCTTTAATTTCTAGCCGAGTGGGCCGAAACCCAGCCGTCGGCCCGGCTGGCCTGCTTTCCCACCCCCTCTGCGCGCGGCCCAGCAGGCCGGCAACACGGCCCAGCTGGCCTAACGGGTGCACCCGCCTCTCCGGTTGAATTCGACCCGATAAGCGAGGATCCGACCCGTTAGGACTTAAACCTGACCCGAATCCGAGTTCATACCCGTTAAACCATTGATTTAAACCGAGTTTATCCCCTCCTCAAATTCGCCTTATCTGCTGCAATTCGGAGCTGAGTTGGAGATAGATTAGTTAGGATACCGAACCCCCTATGCGTAGGTACCTAAAGCCCTATATATAGTGGCCCGAGCTCGTCGAATTTTGCCCACAAACCCGAGCCATAGCACAAGGAGAACGTCGCCGCGTGAGCTCGATTCGCCACCTCCCGCAAGCAATTGAGCGGCCAAGGAGCTAGAGGATCTCACAAGGGAGCCGTAGGACTGTTTCTTGTAGCCGGAGGAGCCCCGGAGGTTGCTGACATCGACATCGAGCTTGAGCCGAGCCGCCTCACCCGCAACCGCCGCCATTGTTGTCCGCCATCCTCCCAAGGTGAGCAAATTAGGTTCTCCAAGTCACACCCATGCCGTAGATGAAGTCCTCATTGAAAACCGAGGTTCGGAGGGCCGTATACACCCAACTCTGGTGAGCCACCACCACGGGACCGGCCACGCCTACCGGAGCGCCGCCCCCCGGCCGGAGTCATCCCTAACTGTCCGCTCGCTAATCAACGTCCCAGATTAGAACCCACCGTACCCCTTCATTTCATTAAAATATTGCCGCTCATCTAAAAATCAATGGTCCAGATTGGATCTTGAATTCATTAACTCTTGACCATCTGTTTTATTTTCTACGGCCAGGAAAACATACCCTTTCGCGTTCTAATCTCATGCGTCCAACTAGGGTTGAACGGCCCACGTTGAATACGGGATCCGTAGACCCGTGAGCCAAACGCCGTGGACCCGGTCCACCGGTCCATGGACCTATACCACAAAATTTTCTTTAAGAAAATAATTCTAAAAATTCTAGAAACTCCCATACCTCAGAAATTTTACAAAACACCCCTAACTTTTTCTAAATTATGTTTTAGTCCCTATAATTTTACATTTGGGTCCCTGTTTAACTTTTTATAATTACAATTAGGTCCTTTTCTTAATTAAT
>VSTD030004436.1:0-10295 GCA_008808055.3 Sporobolus alterniflorus
CCTTTCGGGTGACTTCGATTACGAACATACTTTTTTAGAACAGTCATAAACTTTTCAAATGGATACATCTGGTGAAGAAACATAGGACCCAGGTATTTCATCTCATGTACAATATGAATGAGTAAGTGGGGCATGAGATCAAAAAATGAGGGAGGGAAAATTGTCTCGAGGTTGCGCATCATGAGTATCAAATCATCTTGAAGTTTTTTAGCTTTATTGGATCTACAACCTTTTGTGAAATTGCATTGAAAAGCGAACACAACTTCATGATCATGTCTCAGACCTTGATTGGAAGAATGCCTCTAATTGCAATAGGAAAGAATTGTCTAATCAAAATGTGACAATCATGTGACTTCTTGAAATGTACTTTCAATGCTTTCATGTTCACCATTCCAGATACATTGTATGAGTAGCCAGTCAGAACTTTAATTCCATGCAAGCAATTGCACAAGCTCATCTTTTCTTGTTTACTTAGGGTGTATCAAGCTGTTGGAAGTTTTTTATGACCTATTTTCAAGACATACGTGATGAAGACCCTTTCTCAACTTCATTCCCTCTAAGTCCATCCATGCATTAAGTGTATCTTTGATTTTGCCAGGTATATCCAGCAAGGTACCGACCAATGCTTTGCACACATTCTTCTCCACATGCATGACATCAATTACATGACACACCATCAAGTCTTCCAATATGATAGGTTCTAAAATATTGATCTTTTTTGAACAATCCTGAAGTTTTGTTATTATTATTCTCCGCATTTTCTCTGCATTCTTTCCCACCTTCTTTGTCTTTTTACTTCCTCCTCCTTTCCCCTTTCCAAGAACAACTTTAAGATCATTGACCTTCCTAAACATGTGTTCCCTACTGTGAATCTTTGGGACATGGCATTTCTCAATTGTCCCATCAAAAGCTTTCTTATTTTTCAGTACGCGTGATCTGCTCACAGAAATGTACGATGACCCATGTACACTAATTTCTTACAATGCTTCAACTATATACCACCAGTTTCATCCATGCACCAGGTGCATCCTTTATAGCCTTTAAATGCCTGTCCCGAAATACTACTAAGAGCAGACCCATCTTGTATTGTTACGAACAACATTGCTCGTAGATCGAAATGTTGCTGCTAAAATTCATCCCACATTCTTACGCCCTTTTTCCCACAATACAAGAAGGTCATCAATTAGTGGTTGCAAATACACATTAATATCATTAACGACCTGAACTGACCCACTGATCAACAAATGCATCATTATGAACTTGCGCTTCATACAAAGCCATGACGGTAGGTTATAGATAAATAAAGTGATAGGCCATGTGCTATGTGAGCTGCCTGTCTCCCCAAAAGGATTCATTCCATCTGTACTTAACCCAAATCTTATATTCCTCACCTCTGCGGCAAAATCCTTGTGCTTCCGGTCAAAGTTCCTTCATTGAATTCCATTAGCAGGATGATGAAGCATTGCATCTTTCTTATGCTCTCTCGTGTGCCACTGCAACAACTTAGCATTTGCTTTGTTCATGAACAATTGTCATAAATGAGGGATTATGGGGAAATACCAT
This sequence comes from Sporobolus alterniflorus, assembly GCA_008808055.3. NCBI lineage: Eukaryota > Viridiplantae > Streptophyta > Magnoliopsida > Poales > Poaceae > Sporobolus > Sporobolus alterniflorus. The sequence goes on from VSTD030004436.1 coordinate 1,564, forward strand.
GCCACCTTAGCTAACACTCTTTTAACTTTTTTATTCTCCCCCATGTCATCTTCTTCGATATTTTTGTCATTTCACTTGTATCGTGATGTTCCTCCAACATGGCATCTTCGTTGTGAAATAACATGTAGTCATTTCGACAGGCATGGATTTTCTCCACTTCCAATCCTAATGGACAAACATTTTTCTTAGCTTGGTACGTGCTTTGAGGCAACACATTGGCTTTTGGAGGCAAATCATTCAAAAACTGTAACAATTCATTGAAACCTTTAACCATTGCTAGCCTTCATTTGTAACAATGTTAGTACAACATGCAACTTATTGTGTTATCTCTTGCATCCTGAAAACAATGGTGTCTCGTAGTCCTTCATAATTTGTGAGAACTTGTCATTCTGACTTTACCATTGAATTCACTCTCCACATTTTGCAATATTTCATCTAGATCACGACCTTCCACATCAGTGTCCTCTCCTGCCATGTTCTGCTCCATCTGACAATAGTTTGTCTGGTCTACATTATCATCATCTCGCACATCAGTGTCCTCGCTTGCCATATTCTGCTCTGTCCAGCAATGGTTCGTTTGATCTACATCATCATCACCTCCCACAACCTCCTTATATTCACCGTGCTCAGTCCAATAGGTATATCCACTCATAAAACCTCTAACGAGCAAGTGCTCACGAATCTCCTCTATATCTCGAGTGTTTTTCTCATTACAATAATCAACACATGGGCAACATATGTAGTGAACATCAGACATGTTTTCTGGCTTATTGTATTCTACAGTAGTCTCCAAAAAAGTTTTTAGTCCCTTGATAAAACGTTGGCTCACTTGATTACCGACGTACATCCATTCTCGATCCATCTGCAAAAACATTTAAGTGTCATCACAAAGTATAGATGGAATGACATTGTTGATAATATTTCAAATTGCACAGATGCATGTTTTTTTCATAATTACATTGTATCTTGATCCCTCCATCTCCGAATGACCCGCCATGTCAAGATTGTCACTGCCTTGTGAAGATTGTCGCCTCCTATTTTGACTAGTAGTTGAACGAGTCATGTTTTACCCTGAAAGTATGTCTTCATAAATTTACATGAATACAAAATATTGCATTTGTTTTACTATTTGAATAATTTAAAATATTACAAATAATTCTCTGAACATAATTTTCATTACTACATTTATAGCTACTTGTAGGTGATTAATACATGTCTATTTAAAACTAGAGCTCTCTATTTATATTCTATCTATCTAAAAAAAACTAAAACACTATGAAGGAATTGATTTTATTTTTTAATGACTTGAGTAAAATAGAGATTACATTACTTATATATTTTAAATAATATTTTCACCATCAATTAATGGCTAAAAATTAAGAATACAATGTTTTGTCGTCAATGAATGTTTAAATATATGTCGTTATGTAATACTAGAACTCTATTTAATTTTTATCTATCCAAAACACTCAATCACCGTTAGAGAAGTAACCTAGTTCATGCGAGTTCCTAGGAAGGAGGTAAGAACACTCTGTCATCTCTACTAAGAGCAGTAAACCATACTAGTAACAGAGAGATAATCCAACTAACCTTTCAGTGCTTTAGAATGATAGATTCCTCCAAATTTTAAACTCTCTAACCACAACAATGGAGAGCAGGAGCAGCACCGTGCACCAAGCTGCCAACAACGAACCACTGGTCAGCATAACTGTTCCTCGAGAGCAAGTGAAGAAGAAGTACAGTGGTATAAATAATACTATTCATATCAGAAGTGGTTTTGATTAAGGACCGCTATAGAAAAGTCTAGTCAGAAGCGGTTCATATAACAAACCGTTATTGATTGTACACCCCATTATCAGCGGCGGGTTACGATTTTGAACCGTTGCTGATAACTAAATTATCAGAAGCGGTTGGTCTCCTAAACCGCTGCTGATAATACTTTAAATTATCAGCAATGGTTCTTCATGGAGAAACGCTGCTGATAACCCTGCCCCCAATAATTGAAATGAGCAAGATGATATGAACCACTGTTGATAATATTTTAGATGCAGTTAACGAATAACCACTTCTAATAGGGCGTATTCTATAGCAGTATTTCTGGTAGTGCATATAGCTTCGATACGCATCGCATACCGTGCAAGGAAAAATGTGGTGCCCACCTGCTGGCTCAACAAGTGTCTGATTGGTTTTCAGTACATAGTGTATGGATCGAACTTTTATGTTACATAACTAAGTGGTAAGCGTTGTTACTTTCGTTACTGAAGTATTCACGCCCCCTTACCTACCAGCGGAGACCAAAACATTCCCTGTTCACTCTTAATGTCTTTACGCATTCCACATGGTACCAACCAATTCATTTAATAATGTAGGCTTTGTACAAAATAAAAACCGTTAGTTTTTTTGGCGAGAACTAAATTTACAAACCAAGGCAAATTAGTTGTCCACAACCTATTTGGTTATTTTTCTGCCCGATTTCATGTACAGTTAACAAAGTTTACTACAACGTAACAACCAACCATTACCCAAATTAGTTACATAGTGTACTGCGCCAGAAAATGTAAGTAAAACTACCAGTACCATGACGAACGAGTGTTTTCCCATTCGCAGAACGCCGCCCAAATACCCGGACAAACATGCACGGGTTCATTATTCAACGTGGCGCGGCGGAGCGCGCTGATCAACCTAGTATTACACTTCTCCGTGTTTTTTGCAATATGAGTAGCGCTGTCAACATTAGCATGTAGGCCCTTGATTTTTTTTGCAAGATGACCAAAGTTCAGTATCAGCACGTCAGTTTGCATCAATTGAAAATGCCAACTCTGAATGCTTTTGTAGCTTTGTTATATTCAGATTGTGTTTCCTGCAGTATAATTTGTCTCTTGATGGCAGTGATATCACCTAATGGATGCTTTTGAAGCTCTACTATTCTGAATTGAAAATGCCAATTCTGAATGCTTTTGTAGCTCTACTATGTGTGCTGTAGCTCTTCTGCTCATCTGTTTTTTTTCTTCTGAAAATGCAGAAGACCTGTATTCATTTTAATTAAGAAGAGAATAGAATTTTGTTCGTCTCATCACTGTCAGGGGAGCCACTCTGTTTTACACATGAAATTTGATCGACCTGGTAAGATTTTAGTGCTACAAACCGGTTGACAGCTTACAAGGAGAAACACCATTCAGCTCCTTTTCCCTGGTTACCAGATAGACATATACAATCCATGTTAAGCAGCGAGAAATTTGACCAATGTTTCTGACTTCTGTGTACAGATCATCAGACAGCTAGTGTTTCCATCCTTTAGAAAAACCTTCTGGGGTGTAAGGCTCCAAGAACCCAATAAACTGCACACGTCAATCATCACCCAGTTATCTTTTTCTAGTAAATGTTTGCTAGATCAGTTTATCGATAAAATACTTCAAACATATATCTTGTACCATCTAGTACTTCAGTGATAAAATTTACCGACAATATAATCATATAGGACAAATTTGTGTTGAAAAACTTTCCACGATTTTCATTTTCTAGGCGAAATTCGAACTACTCTCCAGTTTTTTATGCACATGAAACATTGTTCATTTAAATTTGAGTACAGAACAGGTGAATCATCAATCGTCTTACAAACAGGAAATTCACCTAGTGCCTTCGAACCATCTTGAGACCATCTGGCACCATAACCTTCAGGCACACGGATTTCAAAAACAGGACCATATGGTTGAGTAAGGTGAACGTTCATCCAACAGCACTCACGTAACAAACATTCAATGGCTTCAAATGCAAGCCTGTTCTGGTTCGAATCTGATGACAAGCAACACAACAATGAACGTAATACCATAGCGATAGTATCAAATTGGACGAGTATCAAGCTGGACCATGTCTTTACCACTTCCACTACATCTGCCCCACCATCCTTCCGTGCTCCTGTGAACATGTTTGGCCAATGCCCTTGCAGCATCAGTTAAAGAACAACCTTTTACCTCCAGCAAAATAAGACAACACCAGGCTTAGGATCATGAGAACTTTTAAGGTGGTGGAGGTTTTGTGAGATTCAAGAAAAAGAATATGCTGGACGGAGACAACGTGGAAATAATTTTTTTACAAAATTCATATCAGCCAAAGTTCATGATCTGTTACTAAACTTGGCCCAATTGGAATCTTACGTATGAGTTGGTGGCTGGGTCATTTTACTGTCTTTTCATGGCACGTATCTATTGGTGTATTCAAGAAATAAAATTACAGTTGAACTTACATGTGGCTGGTTTAGGTTCATAGCAGATGACATTAGGGTCGATCTTGGAGGAGGTAGTCCATCGGGAATTGTTCCGACGGTTTTACCCATACCAAGCACTGTACCCAATCCGTCATAACCCAAGCTCTGAGGAAACAAAAGATAAGCAGAGTAGAAACATAACTTTGGCGAACTCCAACTACCAATATTACGATAATGTAAAAAAGTTAACAAAGCGTGTAGTTAGGTTGCCATCTCAAAAGTTAGTCATGATCAATTAAATATAGATGATTAGATGGCACAGAAAGTGTGTCATGGGCCTAAACCAGTGGACATGGGCCATGGCTGGTCTATTTTAATTAAATAAATCAGTTTGGATTAATTAGGTTTGTTTGCTTAGTGGCCAAGTCTCCTCTCTGTATATAAACAGAGGGAGGGTGGCAGGTGTTATCATTGAGTGTTTAGATTGACACTAGCCTTCTTGTATAAACTACCTTGTCGGTGTGACATTGAGCGGGGCTCCGTTGTGCCGGCTTGGTTCAAGGTCACTTCGATCATTCGTTTATTATGAATTCAGCAATGTTTATGTTATCTACGCATTTGTTGGCAAGACTTATCAAAAAAGGAAGCAATAGATTATGGAAAGTTGAGATAGAGTTAGTTAAGAATTATAGAAAGGAATAAATTAGTTTGAATTGTATTAGGAAAAGACTTCCGACGTGGACTATAAAGGCTACGGGAGTATCGAAGAAGAGAGTTTCCTAAGCGGAACCATCCATCGGTCGCTCTGGCGTCACATTGATCCACCGGCAACAACCCTAATACAGATAGTTCCAATCCTCCCTACGCTCTTCAATCCAACTCGCAAGACGTGCTATTCTTGCCATTACGTACACCATGCTGTCCTTGCCATATCAACTTGGTATCATATTCCAGACCCGGGGCATCAGCGACCATGTCCCCCTGGACAATTGGATGCCCGAAGCTACCGATCCTACCCACCAGGATGACCTTGCGACGACTCTCAACAACATCATAGTGCAGCTCACATCGATCAGCAATAGACTGGACCTCCAAGGTTCAGCTCTCGCTCGGCATGTGCAGCTTCTGGAAGGGGCAGAGGGTTCAACGGCATCAGGAACAATCGCCCCATCCCAGGCGGCCGGGCCGAATGGAGGTCCTGCCATGGGAGGTGGCCAAGGCGAGGGCACGGCGTAGCAAATGGACCTATGCCCCACACACACCACCCTCCACCGCGTGATCTTCGTAACGATCTACGGAACTCGTTTCACCGGCCAAAACTCAATTTTCACAGGTATGATGGTGAGTCTGATCCGTTACCCTGGCTTAACCGCTGTGAGTCCTTCAGGGGAACACGTACATTGCCCACTGAACAGGTCTGGATGGCCTCCCTGCATATGGATGGCACTGCCGCTGAATGGTACTACACTTTGGAACGGGAATATGGCCTCATGCCGTGGAACCGGTTCGCAGAGTTCGTGAATCTTCATTTTGGGCCACCGATCCAATCTAATCCTTTGGGCGAATTGAAGGAACTATGGCGTAGAAGGTCAGTTGATGAGTATCAGCAGCAATTCTTGGCTCTTCTATGCCATTGTGATGGCCTGTCTGCAGCTCATGCCATGAACTTGTTCACAACGGGACTTGGCGAACCAATGACATCTGACGTTGAGATGCAACACCCAGATGACCTGCAGTCTGCCATGAGCATGGCACGTGCATTTGAATGTCGTGCTAGCGTCGCTACCAAGGATTTCAAGTCATCCGATTAGCCGGTCGAGCCACGGGACCAACCAGCCGATTAGTCGTGATTAGACAACGATAAGGAGACGACCAAGACAGCAACGGCAGAGCAGAGCACCTTCACAGAGCGACGATGGCAGAGGAGCAGGGCGGTGGGCTGGCACCTCAATGGCTTCTTTGATGCGGCGACGGCAGAGCAGCCAGGCAGCGAGCGACGGTGGAGCAGCAGGGCAGCGGGCGCCGGTGCATCGTGGCTTCATAGCAGGCGGCGCAGCATGGCTGCATCATGATGGCGGGTTGGCACCTTGGTGGAGTGAATGAGTAGCAGTATACACTAACCCTAATGGGCTGGGCCAGCCAACCCAAGCAAGCCCAATAGGGTTTGAGGAGACACACAGTCTCGAGTAGAAAACACCTCTCACGTTTGCCTTCTAAAATTCAGACATCGCATAGCCTGCGTCGCCGCTGCCCTGCGCCATGCATGCCATGAAGCCATCCTGCGCCGCCGCACACTGTGAAGCCGCGATGTGCCACTGCCCATTGCCCTACTGCTCCGCCGTCACCTACTGCCTGGCTGCTCCGCCGTCGCCGCATCAAAGAAGCCATCAAGGTGCCAGCCTGCCGCCCTGCTGCTCTGCCCTCAACCGCTGGTGCCCAACCCTTCCCCACTGTCACCATCGCCGATTCAAGAAGAGGATCGGCCATCTCCTCCTCCTAATCATCCGATTAATCATGATTAGATGACGACTAAGTAGGCGACCGGATGATTAAGTGGCCTAATTGAGTCGGAGTCCCTGATTGAGGATTAGGGACCAACCTGGCCGATTAATCGGATGACTTGAAAACCATGGTCGCTACACCGACCACAACTTCTCTCTTTCCACCACGTTCGTGCCAGACGAACACGGGGGCAACCGCGTCTGCAACGGCGAGGGCCAGTGCCTCCACCCCTGCCCTAGCGACGAGTATGTCTGCCTCATCTCCGACTGCCATGACATGCTCACGCTTCCGCCGCCTAACACCGGATGAGATGGCAGACAAACAGTAAGGCAAATGCTACTTCTGTCCGAAGAAATTTTCGTTGGACCATAAATGTACCGCAAAAGGGGTTTTCCTCATGGAGTTGGAAGAAGATGATGATCCAACAACTATGGCCGATGACCTGGGAGTCTCGCTTCATGCTCTCACCGGCTGGTGGTGCAAATATGATGCAACTTCTAATTCACGTCAAGGGGAAACAACTTCATGTTTTGGTGGATTCCGGCTCTACTCACTCATTCATTCATGAGGCAGTCGTGCATGCGTTAGGGCCTAGATGTCATGCATTGACCAGGATTAACAGTGAAGGTGGCCAACGGGGAATGCCTCCATAGTTAAGGCGTTTGCAAGAATATACAGGGAGAAATCTTCGTGATGGACTGTTATACTCTACCACTCGAGGGATTCGATGTTATCTTGGGAGTTCAGTGGCTAAAGTCTCTGGGGCCTATTGCCTGGGATTTTGTGGCCCTGTCTATGGCCTACCTTCGACAGGGTCTCTCCGTATGCCTGCACAGTTGCGATGGGGCCTCCAACACTCTCTATACCGTCACACCCAGAGATGATTTGCTGCAATCATTGCTTGAAGCGTACGCCGATATCTTCGCCGCCCCTAGTGGTTTACCACCGCAACGTCGCCACGATCACATAATCCATCTCTTGCCAGTCATGGTGCCCATTGTGGTGCATCCATATCGTTACCCTCAGCTACTCCAAGATGAAGTGGAGAGATAGTGCACGGATATGATAGCTCAAGGCACGATCCGGCCATCTACATCATTGTCCTCTTCCCTGGTCTTGTTAGTAAAGAAGGCAGATAAATCTTGGCACTTCTGTGTTGACTATAGTCCACTGAATGAGAAGACGGTCAAAGATACATTTCCTATCCCGGTGGTGGACGAATTGCTCAATGAACTACGTGGTGCTCGCTTCTTCACAAAGATCGATTTTGGCAGTGGGTATCACCAAGTCCGGATGCACCCGGACGATATTGAGAAGACGACATTTCGTACCCATCAGGGGCACTTTGAGTTTACTGTCATGCCATTTGGGCATACTAACGTGCCAGCCACCTTTCAGTCTCTAATGAGCGACATCCTACATGCTTTTATCCGCAGGTTCATTTTGGTTTTCTTTGACGATATACTAATTTATAGTTCAACTTGGGCTGAACACTTGCACCACGTGAAGATAGTCTTTGATTAGATCCGACGACATGTCTTGTTCGTGAAACGGTCCAAATGCATCTTCGGCGGCACCACAATGTCCTATCACGATCATATCATCTCCTCTGATGGCGTTGCTATGGATCCAGAGAAGGTGGCCGCGGTGGATTCTTGGCAATCTCTGAAGACCTTACGCATGTTGTGAGGATTTCATGGCTCCTCAGGATACTACCTCAAGTTCATTGCCCGATATGGTGACATTGCTCGCCCACTGGTGGACCTTCTAAAACACGATGTGTTTCGCTGGACAGGACAGAGGAGGCAGAGGCAGCGTTTCAAAGCCTCAAACAAGCACTTATGACTGCTCTCGTGCCGCAATTGCCAAATTTCAACAAACAATTCGTCATCGAGTGTGATGCCTCTGGATCGGGGTTTTGGGCCGTGTTACATCAAGGAGATGGCCCAATTGTTTTCTTCAGTCCACCTGTGGCAGCACATCACGCCAAATTACCGGCATATGAACGGGAGTTAATCGAATTGGT
>VSTD030004437.1:0-10294 GCA_008808055.3 Sporobolus alterniflorus
TGGATAACTTCGCATTTAAACTCGGACTTTGAAATGCAACAACACTTAGGGTCTCTTAAACACGTGATGAACATAATCATATGGATTAGAGACACAGGGTGTTACAAGTAACAATGACAAGGTTATGTTGTAGTGAGCACTAGCGGAACATGTGACTGAGGTTCCAGGTTGTCGGGACTTGAGTCAGGCACATAGGGTTGTAGCTGATGGTCTTCGGTTGGATGACAGTGTGTCTCTCATTAACCATAACAATGTCATTATACAGAAGGGTATTATATTTAAGACCATGGAGGCAATGAAGATATGGTTGATGGAGCATGTGGCACTCGGATGAGAATAAATGCTACATCGTCGTGGTTGTCCTTGGATAATTCATTCTAGGAAAGGAAAGGACGACAGTTGGAGGATGACTAGTGTTGTCCAACCTCACAATTGTTTCACCAATGTGGATAATAGTAAACACGCGTAATTGTTATCAAGATTCATCTCATAAATACTTGTCAACATCATTAAGAATTATCCACTAATGACAGTCACGACATTGATTGAAGTGGTGATGGTGGCATGGAGATACTGTGTGAAGTATGATAGGGCATGGCGGGCAAAGAAGCATGCCCTAAAGCTCATCTATGGTGGTTAGGCCGAAGCTTACGAGTGTTTGCCAGCCATGTTATATGCTATGAAGGCAAAGAATCCAGGAATGCATTTTAAGTACATCCCAAAACCTGACATTATGGGGCCCGATGGTAGATAGTATTTTTTCGTGCATTCTGAATATTTGGATAGTGCATTGAAGCATTCAAGCATTATTGTGATGTGTTGTCGATTGATGGCACGTTCTTGACTGGGAACTATGAAGGTACAATGCTCATTGCAATTGGGATCGATGCAGACCGTCAATTGGTATCGCTTGCATTTGTCATCGTGGAGAAGGAGAACAATGGTAGTTGGGATTGGTTTCTTCGTCTTATTCAGAAAGTGGTTGTCAGTCTGAGACATGAGATGTGTGTAATTAATGCCATATGTGAGGTGATACCCAACTACTCACATGTGCACTATCGTTGGTGCACATGACACCTAGCCCAAAATCTTATCAAACATGATGGCATCAAGGAGATTTTTAAACTCTTTGAGGAGGTGTGTCGACAGACTGATGAGAAAGGTTTCAAAAAGAAACTAAAGGAACTAGAGAGGCAAACAAATGAAAAGGATAAAGACTTTCTAAAAGGATTGATGGATGAGAAAGAGAAGTGGGCACTGATTTATGATAAGGGTGGCAAGCGTTGTGGATACATGATAAGCAATACGGCGGTGATTTTTAATAGTCTCTTGAGAGGAGTTCGGTCTTTCACATTCTACAAGTATAATGAATGGTTTGTGAAATGTCTAGTTGATGCGCAGATGGTTCAGAGACACCACTTTGACTATGTGGTCACGTTGAACATTTATCTAGACACCACTCTGACTATGTAGCTTTTTCAGTGACACGTCATAGTAGTCTTTTCAGCCATCCATCATCATAGCCTTTTTCAGTCACCCATCACCCATCATCGTAGCTTTTTCAGTGACACAACAGAGTAGGATTTTCAGTGCTATCATTGTAGCATTTTCAGTCACATGTCAGAGTAGTCTTTTCAGTCACACATCACCTGTTATCATAGCCTTTTTAGTGACACGTCATAGTAGGCTTTTTAGTGACACATCACCTGTTATCATAGCATTTTCAGTGACACGTCAGAGTAGCCTTTTCAATGACCCGGTCATCCATCATTGTAGCATTTTCAGTGACACATCAGAGTAGCCTTTTTAGTCACCCATCACCTGTCATCGTAACCTTTTCAGAGACACGTCAGAGTAGGATTTTCAGTCACCTGTCATTGTAGCCTTTTCAGTGACACACCAGAGTAGCCTTTTTAGTCACCGTCATCGTAGCCTTTTCAGTAACACGTCAGAGTACGCTTTTCAGTGACAAGTCACCCGTTATCATAGCATTTTCACTGATCCGTCACCATAACAATGACACATATAATCATGCTAACAATGTCACATAATTAGAAAAACATGTATAGTTACATAATTAGACCCACATAGTTCAATACCAGCATATTTAGATACATAATTACACAATATGATAATTCAGGTCTGAATTTTGATCCATAATTCTACCACCTTAAACATACAAGTCACATGATTTGGTAACATAAAACAACAATAACTACAAATTGAACTAATATCACTAAATGTTTCCAAGAACGTAGTTTAGCAACATGTTCTGGCTTCCAATCTTTGTTATGCCGCTCAAGAAAAGTAGTATAAGTTGCCTCAACCTCCAACCTTGTCAAGTAACTCTGATAGGCGGTACCACTAAAACCTAAAACATATTCACTCCAAATTCCCCATGAGTCATACACTCCAGGCTTCCGATCTCAAAACACAACATACCAGGTCATTGTACTTTGTACTACCTGTAAATAAGAGAAGGAATAATTGAGTACATAAATAACTCAGAATCATGAGTAATAAGAGTAAACCAATGTCTCATACGCTACCTATCCCATACGATCCAAATTTCCTAAGCTACATGAGTCAAAAATAATTTATATTGCCTAAATTCATAAGTTACATGTCTCATACGATCCTAATAACCAATCACAAATGCAAAATTCAAATCAAATTTAACTAAACCCTAGGTGGGGAATTCTAAAGTCTCAAAATGAAATTTATGACAAATTTAACCTAAATTCTGAGGTAGTGAGTAATACTAAATATACATTACCTAGTAGTGTCACACGATCCTAATAACCAATCAAAATGCAAATTTCAAAAAAATAACCTAAACCCTAGGTGGGAGATTTTATTCAAAACTAGGCCAAATCTACAGGGTGCATTCCAAAATAAAGGGTAGATGATGGGGGAGGATACCTTGGGGAATTGATTCACGGAGAGATATAAGACTAGGGGGGTCAAAGGATGAGATCGAGGGAGGGGCAAAATTTGGAGGAGAGAGCTCGATGTTGGAGAAGAAGGAAGAATGAGAGAGAGGAGGTAGAAGAAAGACTTGTGAAGGGGTATGGAAGGTGCCCTTCTACACATGAAGGGTGCCAGCCTCATACGCCCTAAACTTCACTGTGGTAAGACTCGATCCACGTGTATAGCAAGGGTGTCAATCAGGACGGTGCCCTTGCCTCGGTCTAGATTTGAAAATCATTTCCCCGAGAGTTTATTTGTGAAAATTGTTTCACAAAAGGGTCAAAATGAAAAATTTACACTGGCCACGTTGTCCTCTAATGGAAAAAATGGCAGCTCTTTTGAGAGGCATCCTTTCTATTGCTCCCAAGGATTGGGCTGCCATCGGATTTGTGGGCGGATGGGCCGATCTATCGATCTGATGGCACCGGATGTTCTACCTAAGCTGTGTTTCTACCAGAAGTGTCACCATCAGACTGTCTCATCTCCGCCTCAGATGGCCCAGTCTATGTGAAAAGAAGGAAAATTTCACCAATATAGCATATCAAGAACCTTCTATTTACAAAGGGGTGTCATTTCAAAATATAACCAATATAGCATTCAATAGCCCTGGATGGATGGCAAGGCCTAGCCGCTCATCCAACCGGTGGCAAGGTGATTTTTTTAGTTGTAGAAGTTAGGGAGGACCCGTTTGTAATTTAGGAAACTTTGGGGTGGGGGGGGGGGGTTGACTTGTCCCACGCCTTGCCCCTAGGTACCAACCGGAGCACTAGTGGTATCAATCAGCTCATGGCCGGTACCGCCTCCTCACGCTGAGCTGGCACGACACGCGACCTAGAGTGGTACCGACCGTCCGGACTGATCAGTACCACCCGCACTAGAGCTGGGCTGGTCGGTACCGACCGTCGTTGGCATGCGTGGTCTGTATCTACATGGTGACTTTCTATTGGTCCATGATGTCTATTTTGAATTCAAAACTAGTCATTTTTTATCGTTTCAACTCCAAAAATTTCAACAAAAAATCCAAAAAACTTGTCCCGCATCTACCTATAAATACCCTCATGGGTTGAGGTCATTTCACACTCATATCAACTCATTTCCACTCACATCACACACAATATCACTTTGAGCGCACCGTCAGGAAGTTCTAGTTCCTATAGTGGTAGCCAAGATTCAGCCGATTGGAGGTCGAACCGCCGAATCCTATCGCCATGGTACAAGCAGCCAACCTATAGATGTGTTCGTGTTGCAATAGTTGATGTATGGGAATTTGATGGAAGTGATCGAGCTGGCAGGCGGTTCTTTAAGTGTCCTGATCTTGACCCAGATTTTGTGGTACAATAATTTTTATTTTTGGTTCTTATTCTAACATGTAGTGTTATTAACAATAATCTTTATTTTTGTTTCAGCCTTGTCAATTTCGTGGGGCAAGGGCTAGCAAGCGTCGTGAGAGAGACCTACAAGTTCGCATCAAGGAGATGCACACTCACATGACAGAAACTGAACTGAAGGAAGAAGAAGAAGAAGAAGAAATTAAACAACGTGAAGAAGCTCTCAGAAAGCGGGAGGAAGAATTTAGGATACATGAGGAATAATTGGAGAAGCACATAAAAAATCATGTTACATCATTTCATTGCACACACTAGGTAGCACGTTATGTGTTGTAATTCCAATTAATATGTGTTGAATCCCAATTAGTATGTATTGTTGAGAAACCAAGTTGTCAGTTCCTTGGTTTGATTGTGATGAGTCATTGACTTGCCGGAGTTTGAATTATAATCCAAGACATTTTGGTTGTTTTACCTTTATTCTTTGTTTCATTGGAGAATTGTGTTTGCTTGTCTCATGGTGTGTAGGTGGCAGGTGCAGCATGGCGTGCAGCGATGAGGATCGTGGCATGAGTAGGAGACTTGGTGCAGAGGATCGGGGATAGTCGCATAGTTCGGGTACTCGGTGGCCAGGCGATCGAGAAGCCGTGCACGTGGAGACGAGAAGCACGGGTTTCTTGGTTGAGCCTTAAAACCAAGGTTGACAGTTTTCTTCGGCTTGGCCTCAAAAGCAGAAGCAACGGTTTGGTGATTTGGGTCTCAAAATCACCGCGACGGTTTTTTGGTTTGGTCCTCAAAACCAAGCAGGCTTCGATTTATCGGTTGCGCCACAAAACCGATGGAGGGAGGATGGCGTGGGACACGTGTTGATATCTAGTGGCTTGCTTTGTCTGGAAGCATGTCGCATTATGGTTTTTCAGTCTGGCCACAAGACTGGTGGAGGCACGACGGCGGGTGGTGCACGTGATACCATCACAGAGATTACGTCGGGATCAAGTTGAAGACGAACTGGTCGATGCGACGGGCTACGTTGGACCTTACTAGCCTTACTTTGTTATTTTCTATGTATTAGACCGTAGGGGTATAGTAGTCTTTTAGTCTTTTGCTTGAGCATATAAATAGAATCTTAGAGGGATGGGGCTCCGTGCCACTTCTCTAATTTTATTTTCGTATTTCCTTAATTAGGAGTGAGCCAAAAACTAGTTTTGCTTTTCAATAATCAAATAAGGAAGGGATGGTGATGACCTCTGTAATTATGTGTAAATCTTGTTCATTTTTATAGAGAAAATTCTCTGATTTTCGTACTATGGCTTGATTCGTTTTTGCTCGGTTCTGAAAAATGTGTCGCTGCTAGTTTTCGTTTCTCCTAGATCTCGTTGACCTATCACGATTTGTTTTTTCACGCCGCGAGTTGGATTATAAGCCCTGCTCGGTTTTGTCCTAGTGCTCGCGCCAGATCTGTTTCGTTCCAGCTCAACCTCGGTCATCGCATAAAGGTTTCCTGTGCATGAGATTTTTGTTCTGTGAAGCAGGTCCTGTCCTGCTCGGTTTCTGATTTTGCTGCCACCAGAGCGCGTTTACCCGCCTTGGTGTTATCTTAGATTTTTTGTTCCTGCATGCGCAGGGCCCATCTGCCGCGCCGATCTGTGACGCATGAGTCTGCTCGGCCTGAGTGGAGTTTCCCGCCGCTGGTCCTGCAACCGCGATTTTTCTTCCGTCAAAGATTTTCGATCTGTGGCTCCCTTGGTTTTTGGATTTCGGTGCGCCCCCAGTCCGGTCCGCTCGGCAAGGATCTTGTCAAAACTCAAGCCTACCGCTGTTTGGCGCTGGCGTCGTAACATTCAGTTTTAACGTCAAAATTGAATGTATTTTTTATGTGTGTTATGATCAATTTTCATACATAAAATAATAAATAGTAAAATAAATAGTATATCCAGTGTTTATTATACCATATCTTAATATAAACCTTATTACAAGATCAAGAGATCTACACAGCGAAATAAATCACCACACTACAGCAGAAGATCGGGGGTTCACACATTTAGAAGAAGTCTTTATCAAAGAATTCTTCATCTTCTGAGCTCGTTATCCCCTGATGCGGAGTTTGTCCCTTCAGACGTGCACTGATTCTTCTTCTCCGACCTAGGCACGAGGAGTAAGTCCCGTCTGCAGACAAGTTTATCAAGGCATTTGTTTTTCTGTTCGAGTTCGATTTTCGTTGGTTTGAGGACAGTGAGTGCTTGCAGTGTTCGCTGGTTTGAGGACAAGTTTGTCAAGGCATCTGTTTTTCTACAGACAAGTATGTCAGTCTTGTTCTTGAGCCACCAGATCAAAGGCTCAAGTTTTTCTAGATTCTAATCGTGCTTTCATTGTAGTTTTTTATGACGCTTATAAGGTGTTAGATGAAATATCTGTAAGGCCTAGAGACTTTGATTAGGCTAATTTGGTCATCGTAGTACTGCTTGATTTGATTTTACTTGCATCGTGTTGTGTTTTCACTGTGATTATGTTTTCTAACCCGGTTTCAACGACCAACAACTTCTCAATAGCTATGTGGTCGTGGCTAAGTTAGAAGAGAGGCACATTGGATCAATTTTAGGACATCGGCCAAGTTCCGGTGAGGAATTTTATTTGACTCTCATTCACCCCCTCCTCTGGTCGTCTTCTCCGATCCTTCAGTTGTAATTTCAATTTATTTTATGTATCATATTTTTTTTAAAAAATCAAATTCCTTGTCCACACAATGAATTCTGAAATAGTTAAGTCTGAAATGGTGATCCTGACTGAAAGAGAAAAGGTTGATGCTGATGTGATGAGGTCGAGAGGAAGAGAAAAGATAGTCTATCACTGAAACCAGCCTAAGAGTGATTCCAATTGGGGGCGGTACTAATTGCCATATGGTTCCAATTGGGGGCGGTACTAACCGCCATATGGTCCATAGAGTGGGCACTTCTAGGACTGCCCATAGCAAGCCTCAGCGAATTTTATTTTTCTTTCTTTCCCTCTCTTGTTCAAATAAAATTATAGAAAATTTTAAAAAATATAGTAAATTGTAGTTGACTAATATGATTTTGTTGTATCGATTGTATCGATTTAAGTAACTTCTAAACTATTTGAATTTAAAAATTTGAAAAAAAAATTGTGTGATGCTGATATCGCTACCGGGGCAGAGGCCACAGCTGACGATTGGAGAGTTGTTGCTGAGAGCTGTCGGGACAGGGGAAAAAGGAGGGCCATTAGGCTAGAACAAGCCCACACCATTGGATCTAGCCTAAAGATGGTAACAGATGCAAATTATTCATGTAACCGCGAGTAAAAACTCGTGTAATTGTGAGTAAAAACTCGTGTGGATTCGGGTATCATTTTATACCCATGGGTACAGGAATGGACAATATAGTAGTTGATAACCTCACATGTACGGATTTGGGTAACACACAGTTTAAAAGAAAATTGAATATTATATCAAGAAGATGAGACATTACATAATTTTTAGCTAAAATTGACTTAAGATAGAAGATAATTGATACACATATGATTAGAATGCAAAAATTTAACAGATATAATTAGGGACAAAAATATAAATTAGCGGGACTACATCTTTGTTTCTAGCTGAGAAATTAATTTACAAAAATATTTTTCTTGTAGTTTTTAGAATTAGTTTTTAATGGAGAAAGATGATGTGGCATGACATGACGTGACAAGCCTGCACTGCTCCTTGTGAGAATTCCCCATTGATAACCCTTAGTGGGTTATAAAATATTTTACTAGAGTTTTTAAAATTATTTTTCAATAGAGAAAGATGATGTGACATGTCTATATGTTGAAAGAATTTTTTCCTAAAGTCTTCAGAATTATTTTTCAATGGAGAAAGGTAATGTGACATGAGGCGATGTAGTATGGTGGTATGTTATGAGAATTTACCATTAATGATCCTTAAGGGGTTTCACTTATATGGTTATATAGGATTAGACTGACTCCAACATGCAAAAGAAAAATGCCTCCCGCTTTGGTATTGTGCTTAGAATTTTTCTCTCCAACAGCTAATGCAAATGTCGTTGCATATTTGCAATGGAGGGGAGACTCCTCCTTTGTTAAGGAGGTCACCCATCCGTGAGAGCAACCCTGCCTCCAAGGCCAGTGTCGAGCTGCCACTCGTCGTCGACGAGGTCGCCCACCTGCACGAGTTCGCCTGTCTTTTGGGGTCCGCGTCGAGCCCGCCGAGGAGGCATGCGCACTGCAGGCACCACTGAGGTCTGTGTCGTCACACCTGCCACCTCCTTCGCTCCACCACGCCTGCCACTGAGGTCCGCATGGCTGCCTCCTTTATGTCACCACGCCGCACGACTTCAGTTGTCGGGGTGCGCACCGTGGGCGCCACCGCTTCCTTCACGCCTCTGCACCTACCATCGAGGTCCACATCACAGCCGCCACCGACGTCTGTGTCACCGCCTCTTTCACACCGCCATGCCAGAGACGAGGACGCCATCCACCTGCCATGAGGAGTGTTTGGTGACCTTGTCAAGCACACAGTTGAGCACGCAGGCCAACAAGGACATGCCACCAAGGGCGTTGGCGCATAGCAAGTAAGCAATGGTGCAGTGGTCTCCCTAATCAATTTCGGTCTTGAAATGCATTCTATGGTTGGAGATTGCAACTGTACATTAGGCGAGGCATGAACTACAGACATGAGCCACAATTGTATTTGCCTCTCAAAAATACACTTCCTTGTTGGGGTCGTTCTTAGAGCATCTCCAAGAGAGTCCTGAAAAATAGTCTCTTAAAAGTTGTTTTTTGGGTCACTCCAAAAAATACGAGGGTCAATTTTTCTATCCTTCTCTAACAATCTCCCTAAAAATAGATCTATCAACAATTTTAATTGAGTCACGTCAGCATTTGAGTCCACAATAATATTTGTTTTATTAGAAATAGTAGTATCAGGGGCCCTTAAACTTTCTCTGTTTCTAGCTACAAATGGGGTGAGTTTAGAGAGGTAATAAATCTGTGATTGATTTAGGAGAGCTATTGGAAATATTTTTTTCAGACTAAACCTCTTTAATTTGATTTATGGAGAGTTTATATTAGCCTTTTGAAGATGCTCTTAGACATATTGAGGAATAGGGTAGAAAAAATACCCTTGTACCTGAATACCCTAAATCCATCTGACATGTGGGGTCATATAACAGAAATGGGTTCCTCACTCGTCAGCCCGATCCGCAATCCTCATGCAGCCGCCACCTCTAACCCCGAGTCAAGTCCTATTTGTTTGGGCTTCCTCCCAGCTTTCGGACCGTAAAAGCTGGAAGCCCAAACAAATGGGCAGCTTTCTTGGTGAGCCCATCAAAGCCTTCTTTACCTGGAAAGCGGGGAAGCCCCAAAATACTCCTTTCATCCCTAAATATTTTTTATCTTTAACTTTTTTATAATTTTAATTTTTTATATAAGATGAGTGATCAAACTGGTGTAAAACTCAGAGTTAGAAACGGGATGGAGGGGAAAAAATTCTATAGGACCCTGCTCCCCATTTGCCACGTAGACATAGTACATATCTCAAAGCAACTTATTCAGGTGTTCAAATTTAAAATCATATGTATTGTGTCTACGTGGCAAATGGAGAGCAGGATCCTATGGTGTTATATAGGATCCGGTCCTATATATTTTTTTCCGGATGGAGGAAGTACTTGTTTCCGTGAGGTTGCACGGGAAATTACAGTTCGTGCCACCGCCTAGTGAACCGAACGAACCGTTTTTGTGTTTCTTCTCTCCCGCACGAGAATTTTTTTCTATTTTGATTTTTTAATCATTATTCTATAAATGAACTCGGCGAAACGTTTGAGTTGCGTCAATCCGTCTGGCGTGACTTATAAAGGAGTCGCGCCAGTTCACCTGACGCGACTCAAGGAGCTGGCGCATGACCTGGTCGCCACGCTGGCTGGTATCATGCCACATCGTATCAGTCGCGCCAGTTAGATCGGCGCGACTTAATTCCCTGAATACCTCAC
>VSTD030004438.1:0-10294 GCA_008808055.3 Sporobolus alterniflorus
TCTCCAAATTGGAGGTCGTATGCGTCCTATGCGTTAATTTGAAGGTAAGGTGGTCCTAGACTCTGAATTAGAAACAAATATATGAAATAAATAAACATAATTTGAAAAAATTGGAAATAAACAAGGATATTAGACATAAACACGACAAGGATATATACCTGATTGAAAGATTTGTCATCAATATATTATGGAAGAGAATTATCTCATGTTTGTGGGTACACGCGAGAGCTAGACTTGACGTTTTATGGAAATGAAATATTGCATTTCTATGGGTACTGGAAAACGATTTTGTTTCTATAATTGCGGGAGACTCCGACTTTAGTTGACCATGAGACTGGCTGCATTGGAAATATTATATCATTATCTTTCCAAGCATATAAAGAATGCCCAAATTGGAGGTCGTACATGTTCTGTGCGTTAATTTAAACGCAAAGTGGTCCTAGACTCTGAATTAAAAACAAATATGGGAAGTAAATAAACATAATTTGGACAAATTAGAAAGAAACAATGATATTAGACATACACATGTCAAGAAAATATATGTGATTAAAAATTTTATCATCAATGTATTATAGAAGGGAATTATCTCGTATTTGTGGATACACGTGGGAGCCAGACTTGACGTTTTATGGAAATAAATTATTGCATTTCTATGGATACTGGAATACGATTTAATTTCTATGATTGCGGGTGACTCCAATTTTAGTTGACCATGAGAATGGTTGAATTGGAAAGATTATCTCCTCATCTTTCCATGCATAAAAAGAACGTCTAAATTAGAGGTCGTAGACGTCCTGTCTGTTAATTTGAAGGCAAGGTGGTCCTAGACTCTGAATTAAAAACAAATATGGGAAGTAAATAAATATGATTTGAACAAATTGGGAAGAAACAAGGATATTAGACATACACATGACAAGTAAATATACATGATTGAAAGATTTATCATCAATATATTATGGAAGGAAATTATCTCGCGTTTATGGATACACACGGGAGCTAGACTTGACGTTTTATGGAAAGAAAATATTGTATTTCTGTGGGTACTGAAAAACGATTTTGTTTCTACGATTGCGGATGACTCTGATTTTAGTTGATCATGAGACTAGTTACATTGGAAATATTATCTCTTTATGTTTTCATGCATATAAAGAACGTCCAATTCCAATGTCGTATGCACCATGTGTGTTAATTTGAAGGCAATGTGCTACTGGACTCCGAATTGGAAACAAATATGTGAAACAAAAAAACGTGATTTGGACAAATTGGAAATAAACAAGGATATTAGACATAAACATGACAATGAAATATACGTGATTGAAAGATTTGTCATCAATGTATTATGGAAGGGAATTATCTCGTGTTTGTGGGTATACGGGGGAGCTAGAATTAACGTTTTATGAAAAGGAAATGTTGTATTTCTTCTGTGGGTATAAAAATGATTTTATTTCTATGAATGCGAGCGATTCTGATTTTAGTTGACTATGAGACCAATTGCATTCAAAAGATTATCTCCTTATCTTTCCATGCACATAAAGAAAATCCAAATCAGTGGTCCTGGACTCTAAATTGGAAACAAATATGGGAAGTAAATAAACATGATTTGGATAAATTAGAAAGAAACAAGGATATTAGACATACATATGGCAAGAAAAATATACGTGATTGAAAGATTTGTCATCAATGTATTATGGAAGAGAATTATCTCATATTTGTGGGTACATGCAGGAGCTAGAATTGACGTTTTATGGAAAGAAATTATTGCATTTCTGTAGGTGCTGGAAAATGATTTTATTTTCACGATTGCAGGTGATTTCAATTTTAATTGACCATGAGATTGGTTGCATTGAAAAAATTATTTCCTTATCTTTTCATGCATAAAAATGTCCAAATCGGAGGTCGTACACGTCCTGTGCGTTAATTTAAAGGTAAGGTGGTCCTGGACTCTGAATTAAAAATAAATGTGATTTGAACAAATTGAAAAGAAACAAGTATATTAGACATGCACATGGCAAGTAAATATACATGATTGAAAGATTTGTCATCAATATATTATGGAAGAGAATTATCTTGTGTTTGTGGATATACGGGGGAGCGACTCCGATTTTAGTTGATCATGAGACCGGTTGCATTCAAAAGATTATCTCCTTATCTTTTCATGCATATAAATAACATCTAAATCAGAGGTCGTATGTGTCATGTGCGTTAATTTGAAGGCAATGAGGTCCTAGACTCCGAATTAGAAACAAATATGAGAAGTAAATAAACATAATTTGGACAAATTGAAAATAAACATGGATATTAAACATAAACATGACAAGAAAATATACGTGATTGAATGATTTGTCATCATTGTATAATAAAAGAGAATCATCTCATATTTGTGGATACACGCGGGAGCTAGACTTGGTGGCACTCAGCTGAATTCTCAGGCACTCACAAATTGTTCTGACAAGACAGAGCACTCGACAGCTTAACTTGACAACCGCTCGAGTGCTACTGATGAGGATTGGTACCATTGGTACCACACGAATAGGACTCAGATAGCATGAGCATGGAGGACCGATATGAGTTGTCAAATCACCAAGATAGATTGACGATTATGATTGCAGGGCACACAATAACACCAAGTGATACAAAGGTCACAGACAACTCATACTTTATAGTATTGATTAGTAAAACAATAATATTCACCAATGAAATCAGACACCTGAATACATTAAGTCAAACGCTTTCATTATCCATTGCATCAAACACTATTTTTTCATACATTACATGAAAAATGTAATGAACTGCATCTCACTCTCTATGATTTACATTGGTTTCTAATTTTGATTCATCCATTGTTAAGCTATAGCAGTAACACCAATGAAGGGAAATAATTACAAAATCTTGCCTCTATCTAACTATGATATCCTTTTATCATATGTTAGAGCTTCAAGAACTCCTTAAAATTCTCCCTGCACCATTATGAAAGCAGAACAATAAAACACATTACCAAATTGAAAATTGATAGAGATGTCACATATATGAATGATGTCGGATACCATACCTTCCTTGATCAGATAACAACTGATCCCCTATACAACCGCTCTTACTACCGATAAATAATATCTCTGGATAATGTATAATAGAGAACAATATTGAAGATTGGCAATCAATCAAAACTTCGAGGGATCACATACATGCATAATGTCGAATGCAATACCTTTCGGGCTGAGGTCTCAACAGATATATTTTTGATTATGTAATAGGAATCGGTTTTTATAGCCGCCAAGGGATTGACGTCAACAAAGTAATGAAAAGTAATAATTTGTTAATGGGACACAAACATGACAATGAAATATACGTGATTGAAAGATTTATTGCGAGTGATTATGAAATGGAATTATCTCATGTTTGTTGATACACACGGACGCTAGACTTGACGTGGGTGAGAAAAGAATTATTTCTAGGAGCGTTACATTCTAAAATTTAGTTCATAACTCATGTAACGCTTGACATATAACGCACCTATAGGTGGACATTACCCTCAAAAATCTAATTGACCAGGTAGATTTACACCTGTGATTATTAGGTACATAATAATTCTGAGTGGTACAAAGATCATAGACAACTCATCTTTTATAGTATTAATAATGTTGTGTATCCATATCTGACTAGGCAGCGATGATGAACGTCCTTTGTACCATCCGTATCTACTAGCAAGGAGGGCATCCCGTATAGCTAGGCTTGATCGATCCCTCCAATGTGTCTCACCGAGGGAAATTCCCCGGAGGGGGAGCGATCAAGTGTCGACTCAGTTGGCAAGGATATGCAACACGAGCTGCACGTCCGCTCGGGCTTTAAACCTTGGTATCGATCTTCTTCTTGGTCAGTATCCAGTAACTGGTCCGTGTATCAAAAAGAAAATTACAGCACATTTATGTGATCCACGGTAAAAAAAAATTTGAGACGCATGGTAAAAAATATTGATGTAATTAATTAAGGTTGTGGCGTCAAGTTCGTCCTGTGTGTATCTTTGTATACAGATCTTGTTGACCAGCAGGAAGTTACTCGAACTAATTACATATTCATGTCCGACGTGAGTCTGACGGCCAACGGCGGATTCGTCAGGGTGCCACGCAGGCCAACCAACCACCCCAAACGCGGGGTCAGACGCACCCACAAGCCCCTGACCGGCAGCGGCACGGCCGGTTCCGGCACTGGGAGGAGCAAGTTCAAGCACGACGGGGTCAAGACGTACTACCAAGAGCTCGAGGGAGCCTACGACGCTGCCGTCGATGCGCTACTGGAGTTGGACGACTGGCATGGATGATTGAGCGCGGCTGCATTCTCAGAAATTAAGAGAGATGTACATTTGGGTGGGTGTGTAGTCTGCTTTTGGTGTTTTGCTTATGGCTGCTTAGCGCAGGTTCTGGTAGATGGCTTTCTGTTAATAACGTTTGCGCCGGTGTGCGTGTGGGTCGAGTGTGCCTGGTTTGTCTCTGTGGGTGATGATGTTTCGTACTAAACGGTAATGCTAATGACCCCCGTCTCAGTTGAGATGGGGTTGTGGGCGTGCCCCTACATCCAAAAAAAGAGAGATGTACATTATGTGGGTGTGTGGTTTGAACTTTATTTGTGATGATAGTCTTTGTTATTCCAGTGTCTGGCTGAAAGTTTGAACTTAATTTGAGATTACCGTGGGATCGAGATTGTACTTCAAATTTGAAACCTTAATGACCTCCCGAAGTGTTTGGCTGAAAGTTTTTTTCCTCAGTAGCTTTCAAATGAAAACAAAAAGGAGTTCTCACAGTAAAATACAGCATAATGGCAATCAGTGTGATATTTTAATTTCAACTCTATAATAGGAGCACAACAAGTGAAGCATAACTTATAACCGCAAAGTCATTCATTTTCCCTCTTCTTTTTCAACATTGTTTTATTCCTGTTTCTTTGTGTCATGTGGTTTCATCTCAAGCCTACCCTAACTTGCTTGGTACTAAAAGGCTTGGTTGTTGTTGACTGAAAAAAGCAAGGGAAACCCTGCTGTGCAAGACTTTATTAATAACAATAAAAGAATAAGCTATAAGTACACTGGTCCAGAAGACCAAAAACAAAAAAGAATGTCAGAAAATTATCTATACATCTGAAGGAGACTCAAGAAATGAGATTTCTTTTTTTCACTCATTCTGTTAGCCTGTAGATTGGCCTCCTTGATAAAGCCAAGCTTCCAACTACGGAAGGATGGCCTGCCTCTATTGAATATGAAGTCGTTTATATTAATTATTATGCATAATGGTCAGGTTAATGCAAGTGGTCAGTTCTGTGGCATGGCTGAGATGGTTGGTCCAGTAGATTTCAATAAGAATATGAACTTCTGGCAACAGGACAAGTGGAACGGTTTCTTCCCAGTAAAATGGCACATTATCAAGGATGTGCCTAATCCACAGTTTTGCCACATAATTTTGGAGAATAATGAGAACAAACCTGTGACAAGCAGCAGGGACACACAAGAGGTATTACTTTGACCTTTCTAGTATTGTTTAGTATTTTTTACAGCTAGAATTTAGAGTGTTGTAATTTGAACACGTCAAGAAATTCATTTCTAATAAGATTTCGTCTTTTTGTCTGTCTGGTTCTCTTTGCTGCAGAAGCAGTAATCCTATGGTGCACTGTGTGATACATTACTTTTTTGCTTCCATGATCTGAATGAATTTTGATACTGAAACAGGAGTCCTGTAGTTAATCAGCTTCTTTTGTTTAAAGTGAATAGTATACTAATAGCACTGTGGCATCTTCCGAATTCTTTCTGTTTGAATCTTCGGTGTTACTAATCAATTAAAATGTAAACTTCTCGTCTTAATACATCTGTTATGCTTTTCTCACACTGTTAAAGTGATAGTATTTTTCAACATCTGATCTAATTCCTTGCCGATCCAGATCAAAGTTCCACAAGGTACTGAGATGTTGAACACTTTCAAGAACTTCTCATGTAAAACGTCAATATTGGATGACTTTTTTTTGTGTGAAAAGGATGACTTTGACTTCTACGAAAATAGACAGAAAGTAATGCAGGATAGAAGAGACAGGCCATCTACTGCATCACTTGATCACCAAATGGTACATACTGAATAGCCTGAACTGTTTACTTATCACTACAATTATCCTATGCGTTTTACACTCTTGCTTGCATCATTGGCAGTCCTTCAATAGAAATTATATTTTTTATGGTCTTGTGATCTGTAATTGCATTTTGAAATATAAGGTAATTAGTTAACCTGCTCAAATATTGTAAAAGGGTAATGCTACGCCTCATGATTTTTTAAAAGGTTTTGCAATTGAGATTTGGGGCAGAAGATGTTAATTCCATATAACCAACTATGCTAATAATGTTTCTTTTCCCATTTACATTAGCATTGACAAATTGCAGTGGTTTGTCCCTCATTATAATTTTTCATGCAGCCAAAAGCCGGAAAACCAGCAGAAATTAAAAAGCAAACTCAATTCAAAAGCGCCACAGAGGTTGATAGAACCAGGAGTAATGAGGAGCAGAGCAATAATGTTATAGTGGTACTTGATGATATAACCAAGAGAAGCGAGGAGCAGAGCAACAACGTTACAGCTGTACTTGATACAGCCAGAAGCTATGAGGAGCAACCCAACAAGGTTGCAACGTAAGGATGATGACAGTTGGGGTTGCTTGAACTGGGGAAATGACAGTCTCCTTCAGCCTGAAATGATAATTTTGTTGTGTGGAATGCCAAGATATGAGTATTTATCATGGGATATCTTCCATTTCCTCATGCAAGTGGGAAAGGGGCAAAATAATGAAGCTGTGGACCTTTCTTCCCATGAGAAATGTTTAATGACTTGGAATAAAGGTTCCAGGGCACATTTAGGTGGAGACCTAACATGTATCTGTTGTGGCACTAAGGCATTAGGTTGCCCTCCTTGTCATTTTTTCCATCTCGGAGGGATTATTTTACTTATGCTGTGTTCTTTTTTCTAATTATACCACTGAGGTTTTGCAAAGCCATTTGCATTGCAAACCGAAGAAGCCAGTTTGCCTGTAGGCTGTATGTATTGTAGGGATTCTGTGTTGAGTATGGGTTGTCCTCTAGGCTAGGCTGTGGTATGTGTTGTCTCTTGTCTGTTTTCTCTGAGAGTCTGTACTTACTTTAGAAACTGACATAAAAGAGAAGAAAAAAAGCAGATGATGACAGGTTACAAATTTTAGAATTATTGTGGTCGCTAACTTCATCTTATGTTGCTGTTTCTTCCATTATCTAGGAAAAGAAAAGAGCTGTTGATGTGTTCTTCACAGATACCATGCGTCTTTGCAGCAAGCTATAAGCCTTTCGTTTTCGTTTGGTTCTTTATGGTCCGAAATAGGTGCTTGATTCGGACATCTGTGGTTGGCCTTTGGCGCGATGAATATATGTGTAAAGCTGTGCAACACTTTCCAGAATGATTTGGATGGGTTGTATTCTCACACCCAATCTTTCCTGACAGGGACTTCTTATCTGTTTCCTTTCTCATCCTGCGTTCAGATGGCATATGCATAAAAACTGCTTTATTGCTGCTATTTGTCTTTTGAGATTTTCGCAATACTTGTGCTAGGGAACCCAATAGTGTACAGTATTTGGGGATAGACCAGCTTTCATGAGCCGGCTGGCTGGTTGTTTGCTTTCCAGCGACAAACAAACAATTTTGGTTCCGCAGGCTGCAATTGTTAGGCTTCTAAAGTGGCAAGCTTCGGATCCTAGTAGGAGCACAGATTCAAGTTTTAACATTCCAACCATTCAACAAACGGAAGATCTACCACACGACCGCTAATTCGTGTTGGGTTGATCTCAATATCGAGAATCGGTTTGAGACCAAGTTATGTCACGTCTCCAATTAGCATCTTAATCGGGGTATCTTTACTAGATCCGTAGTTAGTGGATCCTTACCGCCGTGTCTATAAGAGGCTCACGAACCGAGGTTCACCATGCCAGACCTAAGGATTAACGGATCCGATCTCCTGAAGGCACGCAGTGGTGGAAAGTCCCACTGTCTTGCATCGTGGCTACCACCACCCTCTCCTACCTCTACATCAAGCCATGAAGGTCATGACGCCGTCCTCATCATCGCTCAAGAAGGAAGGTACGAGATCTAATTAGTTAGAACCCAATTAGTGATTAACTCTAGCCGATCCTTAGTCGTCTAAGTCTAATAATGACATCAAGAGCTAGGGTTAGGGTTTTACATTGATTCAGGTTATTGGCGCATGGATCTCGATTTCAACATCTAGGTTTTTCATTTTACCCGCATGAGATTAGGAGGGGAATCGATTCAGATAAGTAAGAAGATAGGAAACGAAAACCAAATCTAACGAAGATTGGTACCCGGGGTACCATCTAGAAGATTTCAAAGGATCATGATGTGCTCTCCGAGACATAGATAATTATATCTATAAAAATATATGTAAAATAAGAAAGTAGAGATAGAGTCCTGATTGGAATCATGTTATAACCGACTCAGTTACCTTCTTTGTAATCTCACCCCCTTAGATATAAAAGGAGAGATAGAGATACCCCTAGAGGAAAGGTTTAAGAAGCACAACACAACATTAATTGTCATGAGCAATACAAGAACATATAACATACAACTATTATCCTTTGAGAGACTTGAACCTGTCTAAAAATTCTTATGTCTCCTATGTTAAAATCATTCTCGCACCCTCGCGACTACCCTATTCTAAATCATTGTTATAAATGTAACACGGGAAGCCTAATTGCCACTGTTAAACCGTAATTAACACTAATGGCAGCCTAATCCAAAAGCAAGATCAAAAATACATTTCAAATTCGAATAAACGACTTTTCAATGCGATTAAAGGCTCCCAAAGAAA
The DNA here is from genome assembly GCA_008808055.3 of Sporobolus alterniflorus. Taxonomy (NCBI): domain Eukaryota; kingdom Viridiplantae; phylum Streptophyta; class Magnoliopsida; order Poales; family Poaceae; genus Sporobolus; species Sporobolus alterniflorus. Next base: position 8,876 of record VSTD030004438.1, read on the forward strand.
CTTCAAAATTCTCCATAAGTATATATCTTGGAAATAATTTTAAATGCAACTAGATGTAAAGTGAAATTTATTGACCAAGTTTCATAAATTTCCAGAACCTCTAAGTATTTTAAATAAATCGAGTTCGATTTCAGCAGCTGTTTGGTTATCTGATTTTTAATTAAAATTTCATTTTGAATTTGAGGAAACTCCAATAACAAAAGTTGTCCAGGACATCAAAACATGTCTTGGCATGAATTTACGAGATTTTTTCCGAGTTTGGAAGCTAGCATTTGGAAGGGATCAAGATTGGAGCAGAATTTGATTTTGGTTCAAAATTTTAAATTCCGGCCGGACCCACTCATCGGTCTCCTCCCTTCTCTCCTCTGGCGCATGAGCATGCGCCTACCATCACTCGCTGCAGCACCGCCTATCGCGCCATCTGCCGTGGGAGGCCATCGTTGCACCCCTGCCGCTTGCCGCCCGGTCGCCTCACCCGCCGCGCACTCGAGTCCAAGGTTCGGAGGCCGGCGCAGTTTCCTGTTGATTTTTGTCCCGCTCGAGGTTTTCGATTTGCGCGTAGGAGACCACGCCCAGGCCTTGGTTTCGCTGCCGGTCAGATCCGGTCGAGTCTCTCTCCTGCGCAGCTGATTTTTCCTCCGGCCAAGCCCATTCACCATTGTCGCTTGGGAGCAGGGTGCCCCAAGCCGATTTGCTCTCTGCGCGCCAGACCCTTTTTCACCTGATTTTCCTAAACAAGCCACCAGTTCTTCTGTGTTCGATTCGCCGGTTCTTCTATTTTTGGTCCGGTGATTCATTTTCGTTGCTCCCTGCGCCGAAGCCTGGTCGCCAGGTCAAATCGATGGCTGCGTGAGCTAAGTGTCGGTGTTGGTTTTCCTTCTGTCACTGGTTTCTGTGTGGTCCGCAGCCAGGAGCACTGGATTTTCTTCGCGTGAGGTTGTGCCGAGCTGCTGCAGTCTCCATTCTCATAGTGCCATGCTTTGAATTTCTTAGCAGTGCAGGCGGTGCCCCCACTGAATCCTTCGTCACTGCTCGTGATTCTTGCTTGTCATGCTTGTGGATTGTTGCAGGAAGGAAATCGGTATAGTTTTTGAGTCGTCGGATCAAAAGACTCGAGGATTCGTGATCTAAATTTCTCTCCCACGGTGATTTCTCGAGTGCGCCCACTAGCTGTTTGGTGAAATACCTGTGAGGATATATACTGTTCCTTAATCTGATTTTTGTCATCGATCTTGCACGTGGTCTTACCTACATCAATTTGTGTTTCCGCTGCGGTTAATAACCCGGTTCCGAGGGCCGATAGCTTGCCTATAGCTAGGCGGTCTTGGCCGAGTTAAAAGAGAGGGGCATCGGGTTTGATTTGGGATATAGGCCAAGTTCCTGCTATGAATTTTGATTGGTACTCATTCACCAGATCGG
>VSTD030004439.1:0-10291 GCA_008808055.3 Sporobolus alterniflorus
TCGGCGTCGAACACCGCGAACGCGGCCCGCACCTCCGCGAAGCTGGGCTCCTCGGCGTCGAACAGCCGGGCCACCTCACCGCGGCCCACCGCCGTGGCGAGGCCCTCGCCGCGCCCGGCCGCGGCCACCCCGATCCTCGCCATGATCGCCTCCACCTCCTCCCTGCTCAGCGCCTCGTCCTCCTCCTCCGCTGCGGCGGCGGGCGACGCGTGCGCGCGCGGGCACCTTGCGGGCGAGAGGAGTGGCCTGGTGAAGAACGAGTGCAGGAACGAGGAGTAGGTCCCGAAGAAGGCCGAGGCCGCGGCGCCGAGGAAGCCGACCAGGTAGGGGATGATCAGCAGCGGCTCCCGGAACGAGAGCACCCTGCTCAGGAGCGGCCGCGGCGGCGTCAATGACGACTCGGCCATGGATCGCTGCGAGCTTGACGAAAGGGTTTGATCTCCGGTGACGATGAATCGATGGTGTGCCGAGGTTTGCTAAATGGGGTGGTGGGGTGGGGCGGGTGCCGGTCTTTATATGCGTGCGAGGTTGGAAGAGAATATTGTTTGTTCGATCGGGGGGAGGAGGAAGGAAGGTCTCTCCTGCATGGCGCGCAGGAAGATGCATGCCTGCTTCCCAGCCCACCAGGACGTGGTGGTGGTGTGTGTGTGAAGTGGATGGCCTAGCCACTTGGGCTTTTGTAAATAACAAAAAGAAAAATTAAAAAGTGAGGGAGGCGACGAAGAAAACTGGAGGAAATTCGGAGGAGGTGGGTGCATGCGGGTGCAATTCGTGTGCATCTCGGTTGACAAAATGCTGGGGCAAACAGCTAGCAGGAAGGTTCCCGGAAGCTCGGGCTATTAGCCAGCTCTCGATCGCCCGCACCAATTGTACTCGTTGATTCTAAATCATTGTCATCGTTGATTTTTTAATTATATTTAATTATTTGTTTTATTTAAAATATTTATTCAAATATATGAAATTATGAGCTATATTTAAATTTTATTTATTAATAAAATAAATTATAGTAAAATTTATAATGGAATTTTAAAAAATTAAATAAGACAAACAGTCAAACATTTTAAAAAATTAAATAAGACAAACAGTTAAACATAATCAAAAAATCAATGACGACAACAATTTGGAACCGAGGGAGTACCAAAACTCATCGGTTTGTGGCTGATTGTTTGGTCGTGAGGGGACCGTCACTTTCGATCTGGACGTGCTAAGCGTGAAGATAATACGGGGGGATATTTCTCTGTCATGCGTGGAGTGTGTGGATGTGATGTTCAGAATTCAGATATGAAGTCGCTGGTGTGAAAATGTGAGATATCAGACCAAGAATTTAGGTCGCGACTAGTATAAATTGCAAGTCTAGTCCACGCAAAATCTAAATTTGAACGGTGCGGTGATAAAGGCCAGTGTCTTCAGTACAAACGAACGCTGCTGCTGTCCGTCACACAAAGGCACGCGACGAAGCACGGCAAAGGGAATCCCTTGGATTCGAGATGAGCTCCGATCCTCCAGCCGGGCAACGTGCATGGCTGTCGTAGCATCTAGATCTCGCGCGCGCACGTACGTCGGCCAGCACATACTCATAATGAAGCAATAATCAAGTACGTAGTTGTAGTAGCTACCTGTTATTTGCCAATCCCTGTGCACGTACGCCAATCCGGATAATCTGGTGTCGGTTCAACGCCCCACGCTTGTCTGCTAAGCAGGATGCGTAAGCTCTGGCCAGCACGCGCGTCAGGCCGGGTCAGTACAAGACATCGTCAGAGTCAGATCTGTTCGCGAAGGTTATACCCCGGCAGCTAAACAAGCTAGACCCAGCGCTGTACTACTTACATAGTAGAGTACACAGTACAGATCGACAGCTAGCGCTGTGTCATATTACGAATAAATATAGTTTTTGCCATATGCCGTTGTTCGTTCATGAACGTGGAGTAAGAGCAAGTCGTGTGCCAGTGGTAGATGCCGGCTGGATCTCTCATTCGCACGATGGCACCGATCGATCGTCCGAATTGTGGCCCACCAGCTGGCCGTGTTTCGGTGTCGGGTCTGTCGAAACTCAGCACTACAAGCAAGGCGTGTGCAGTGTTAACCAGCAATGCAAGTCCGTAGGAAGGAGCCGTGTGTGGCTGCTGACCTGTGACAAGGAGGCGTGGTCGATGTAGACCGGGGCGCGCGGCATGCCATGCGTACGCACACACAAGCTTGCCGCTTACGGAGCGTGGAAAAAGAGGTGGACAAATTCCTATTCCTCGACGGATATGACACCAGACCATGCCTACTTGACCTCGCTCGCTCGATCAGTCGGTCACCTTCACCGCACCTACCCTTTCCACCGTTAGTCCTGCCAAGGACCGACGACTGCTCAGCAGCTGCGCGAGACTTTCGCGGAAGCGAGGCGAGCTCGAGTGAAGCTTCATTCAGAGAGTTGACGGTGACCCACGGTACTAATGCTGGAGTCCGCCGTGCGGTGATGCGCAGTGATGGGCTTTTTTTAGCTGGATCTTACGCGCTAGAGCGAAGCGATACTGGGCTTCTTTTGTGAGTTTAGTGGGCCGCGCAAACCTATTGGGCTTCTCTGTGACACCAACGATTTCTATGGCGCTGTTTATCTGGATATGCACGCGTTTTCGTCGACAGCTGGTGACTGCTATCCTCGTTCTCGTAGGCCATCATCAATGCGCTTCGAAAATCTCATCTCAATGGTCGTCGATCCTTCTGCTTTCGAGAAGAAGATTCCGTACCCGTGCTATGCATTTTTCGGCAGGAGCAATTCTTGGAGCTCTCTCCCTTCCTAGCATAGCTGCGACTCCACAAAGAATTCAACACGAAGTGAAGGCTTGTTTCATTTCAGCCACCCTTTGAGGTCTTCAAGGGTCAGAAGCGAAAGCAACCATCACCCGCGCATATCATCATCAACTCGAGACTGCTTTTTATTTAAATCGAACCGAATGATGAGCACGATCTACCTTACTGGCCTCGTCCCAGTGGCCACCGGCCCGTTTGCGGTTATTATCTCGTCCAAATTATATCCAGTCCCGTGTCACGCGTAAAGACAACCGCATTATCGAAACCACGTTTGTCTGTCCTGTTCAGTCACCACGACGACACGCACGGCACGGCCTCTGATTTTTTTTTTAACACGCTAGCTCACCTGTTCTTGTCGAAAACTGAAAACTGGAAGTGGCTTTCCGCAGGCACGCACGCTGCGATTTCAGTGAATCCCTTTCCCGGCGATTTGCGTGTGAACATGAACTTAGTAGACACGAGGGCGACCCAGTGCAAAGGATTGTGCGCAACGCGTCAGCAGACGTGGAGATCTTGGGACGCTAACCCGCAATATCATCATCACCATTTACAAACTACAGGCGGTATATATATAGCAGCTACGGCTGAGCCGCCTTGTCTTTCCCGTTGCGAGCCCGGGCAAATTAAAGCCGTGTTAGGTAGGCGGCCAATTGCGCTTTGGTGGGACTTGTTTTCCACTGAGCTCCATGATTAAGAGGAAGAGGTGTCAGACTGTCCAAGACGCAAGAGGGCGGCCGCGCAGGCAGGTCGCGGCAGCTATTTAGCCCCGCCGCGTCGTCAAGCCAGGACTCGGTGATAGATACGCTCCCCTGCTTCTCTGGGTGGAAGGCATGGTCGTCATGGCGAGGTTGGCTGCCCGGCGCTTGCTCCTGCTCCTGCTCGCCCTCCACCTCCTGGCCGCGTCTGCTCCTGCGGCTCGCTTCACGAGTAATTCACCCCTGAGCATCATCTTCTCTTTCCATGTGTTTCCGAATCGATGCTTCTACGGCCTGAATTGAACTGGGGGGGTCGCCGTTTTGTTCTCTCTTTATGTTGACCCAGGGAGCTTCAGACCGAGGATGGTTGAGGCTCCGGCATTAGAGGGCGACCTACAGCTACAGGGCGCTGAAGCTTCAGCGGAGGTACTTGATTACAAAATCCAGCGATCTTTGAATTTTAGCTGCCCCTGAATTAGTTACACGTCTCTGTAATAGCGTGTGCTAGGCTCAGAAACACCCACATAGTTCAGAGTTGGAAATCTCACCGTGACTATGCAGCTGCATATTTGAGTTATCTGAATGTGTCCTTCACATTTCCCGAAAAAGAAGGGTGCCATTCACGCGTCATAAGAAACAGCCTTATGCGTGTTTAACTGAAAACTAAAGGTCGCATAACTACGACCCTTCTACTACCTCAGAAGCAAATCTTCAAAGCAACATTGGCTCATATAAACCATTCTAGAAAGATGAAACAGTGTTCAGAGAACTAACGCTGCCTGTTACATTCAGAGAGCCTACTCTTATCTTAGTGTAATCGTAATATGCCGCAGGACAACCGGAGGAGCAACGCAGTGGTGGAAGAGATGTTTGGAAGGATGGCGCTGCAGATCACGGACTACCCTGGCTCAGGCCCCAACGATCGTCACACGCCCAAGGCACCAGGGCCATGACTGACGCCGACGACTTGCCAGCCAAGCCAAATGACAGCCTCGCAAGCTTGCCGAACGCCGAAGATATGTACAGAGGAATTAATTAGCACCATGGGAAAACGGTAGTAACCTCCAAGTGTAAATTTGTATGCCAGTATGCAGCTTTGGCCTGAAATGTTATGTAGCCCATGAATGGTGTAGTAGCGTGCTCTCTCTCAGAGGGATATTGTATAGCCAAGGTAGCTGAAAATTTCCTGAACAGGAAACCGCCTTTGCACCTCTGATTTTCTGAACCAGGCTGGATTTGTCTTCACACATCTACAAATCAGGCCTGCCCCTTTGCAGACCGTACGGCCCAATCCAGTTGCTTTGTGGCCTGCAGCCTTTTGCATAACGGCGTTGTTCCCAGCCCGTCCGTGGAGGCCGGCGTTCAACACAACAAATCGGCTGGGAATCCGTTTTTAAAACCGATTTTTCCCATTTTTCGACAAAATCTGCTGAATTCAACAGAAATAAGCCAATTTCCGAAAGTCAGAGCAGGTGGGAAATCCGCCGAATTTGTTAAGCAGGCTCGCCTAAACAGCCGCCAGAGACGGACATTGCAGAACAGAAAAAGAACAAATTGCTCGGAAAACATGTACAGTATACATTGACCCGTACAGCTTGATCTCTGAAATACATCATCTTCCACACCACACCTCAAGATATTCACAGTTACCCAGATCACCCTCCATCCCCCGTTGTCACGAACCAGCAGAGCTATGTACAGGAAGAACACCGCCATATGAACCAATGAGAACTATAACTAATGCAGTAATGCCTACTCCTAATCCACGTCCTCTATCCTAATGGTCCACGGCTCCTCTCTCTCCTCCTCCTGCTGCTCCCGCTCGCCTCCCAGCAACACATAGCTCGTCACCACGATGCCCCTCGGCCTCCGCGCCTCGCCATTGCCCTCCGCGGCGGCGGCGGCGTCCTCCTCCTTCGCCGGCGGCAGCTCGCGGCGGCAGACGGGGCAGTTGCCGTGCACGCCCAGCCACCGCTCCAGGCACTCCCCGTGGAACCGGTGCCCGCACGGCATCTCCTTGGCGGCGCCCTCCACCCCGTCCAGGCAGATCGCGCACTCGCCCTCCTCCTGGTCGTCGCTGCCGGTGCCGGCTTTCACCTCCTTCAGCGCGGCGATCGCGGCCTTCGACGCCGGGGGCACGCCGCCGCCTATCCCGCCGGAGAACACGTCACCGTCGCCGTCGATGATGACCTGCTGCACCAGCAGAACGCCGCCGCCTCCGCCGACGCGCGCCAATGCGGAGGGCGGCGCCCCCGCCGCCGCCATCCCCAGTAGCAGGCGCAGTACGCCCGCCGTCGCGCGGTCGCCGTCGTTCGCCGAAGCCATGGGAGGAGGCGATCGGGAGCTCGAGGGAGAGAGAGGTGAAACCGTGAAAGAATCTGTCTTTCTCTTGTTTCTTGCTTGTGATGATCTTTTCGCGAGCTGGAATTCGCGGGTATAAATTATCGGGGGAGCTGAAGTGTGGTGAATGTTCTCGAAGATTCCGGAGCTGGCGCCTTGTGTATCTGAGTTGTGGGCCCGGATTGCTTGCGGTTCGCTTGGCGGTTGGTGTCGTCGAGTCGCAATTTTGGTATGCTGGCTTACGCGCTGGTGGCCGGTACGAGTGCGTGCGGCCGGTTCTCGAACCTTCTGGAATGCAGATACTTTCGTCGGCCGTTGGGTCGCTGACCAGCGGGGGTCCACGCACCTTCTGCACTCCACCGGAACATCGCGGGGCATAGCCGATGTGCGGGTCCCACCACTAGGTAAGATCGTTCGTAGCAGTGGGCCGTCAGGTCCAAAACAGCATCTCCAACACTCCTGTGAAATCCTATCTCAAACAACTCATTTAAAATTTTCTTTCTAAAATATGTTTTTAGGGCATTATAAAAATTTTCAGGACGTAAAATATCTCATACTCTAACAGTTGCTCTAAAAATGGATCTAAAAATACTTTTGATTGAGTCATATCATTATTTGAGTTCAAAATGTTGTTTGTTCTATTGAAAGTACTAGTATGAGGGTGATTAAACTTTTTCTATTTTATCTATATATATGTGAGGTGTTTAGTGAAGCTGTTGGAGATGGTTTTTTAGACTAAACCTTATTAATTTGATTTAAGAAGAGTTTATGAAAATCTCTTGGAGATGCTCTTAGAATATCTCCAACACCATCATGAAATTTTCTCAATAAAACATATTTTTAGGGACAGTAAAAAAATTTGACATATAAAAATATCTCCTCCTCCAATAGTCCCCTAAAATTGGACCTAAGAATACTTTAATTGGCTACATCAACATTTGGGTTCAAAATATTGTTTGTTCTATTGCAAAAGGTAGTATATGAATCCTTAAACTCCCCCTATTTTTACCTATAAGTAAGGTGAGTTTATTGAATAAATAAATAGGTGATTTGTTTAGAGGAGTTGTTGGAGATAATTTTTTAGACTAAACTTCATTAGTTTGATTTAGAGTAAGTTTATGAGAGTCTCTTGAAATTGCTCTTAGATCCACTTTTAGGGGGGGGCTATTAGAGGAGGAGATATTTTTATACCCCAAAAATTTTTAGGCTACCCTAGAAACATGTTTGAGGGAAGAAATTTCAAGTGTGATATTGGAGATGCTCTTATATAAGTATAACCTACTACAAGTTGCTTAGTACAATTTTTACTCATATGTATACAATTTAAATTTTGTTTTCACAGTTGCATTTGATGCTATGAGATGCACAAAACTAGATCTCACTTACATATGTTTAAAAAAATATATAGATCAACTTAATTTCTTCTATATTTGTAATAGGACAAAGATTATGGGACGTGTGAGTTGGGTTGTGAACCAATATTTTTTTACCGTGCCGAATTTAGTACAGTGAGTGAGTGAAATTTTTATTTTTTATACTTTCAATTTTAATGTTGTTTTCTTTATGCATCTTTAATCCGTGTTTATTTTGAGTTTAAAAAGACAAATCAACACTCTATAATTTAAAATTTTGTGATACAATCTCATTGTATTGCGCAGGATTACCAACTAGCATTTTTTTTATATTTTCTTTTTGGTACCAATCCCATCGGTAAATCTAAAGGCAATACTGGAACAAAACATTAATCAATGATTAGATGTAAAGATTTGATCTAATTTAAAGGATGGCAATATTTACTTCTGTTGTTGCTCTCAAGATGCGGCACTCGTGCCCTAACGTAACTCATCCTTGACTTGTGACGTCACACCCTTGTCGCCTCTCTGAAATAGCGTCACTCATCTTATGTCTTGTAGCCCAGAGAGAAGCTTCAACTCCTTATATCTAATTGTATCTAAGGCTAGGAAATAGAGAGAAGCTTCAATCTCTTATGTCTAATTGTACTTCCTCTTATTTAAACTAGTAAGTGATAAATAAAAAAATAAATGGAGGAAATATATGACGCGTTGAGAAACAAGACACAACAATACTAGTTGAATACGAAAATTGATAATAAGTACTACGGTATAAAGTACATTCTCCACATGGACTTTTGTCGTGGGATAAGACACTAACTCAGAAGACGACTTGTCCTGCCTGCCATGTTGGCTCACCCTGGACTCCACGCCTATGGTGTATGTGCCAGCGCTAGCTCCAGGTCTTTGTCCTCCATGATTGCACTGGAATTGATGGGGCACTGCATAGAGAAGAAAAACACCAATAAATAAGACAAAATTCTAAATCTGAATGAAGTGTGATACAGACAGATGTGATCGGAGGCTTAGGAGAAAGACATCGTTGCAAATAAGATAACCATCGAGAAGGTGCACGCGGCGTATGACCCTTGTGGGTCGTACCTATATGAGGGAGACAGAAAACCCACAGTAGAGAACTGGTGTGAAACAAAGGTAAAATCAACAAGAGTCAATAGATCTTGTACACAGACAGACAGAGCTTGGGACACACATAAGATGAATTACGCCATCGTGCAAATCCAGAATGTTACGGTCACGAATATTGTGACGATACGTGAGATCTTGTAGGAGCCTAGCGGTCCGACCATGTTGATACGCAGTTAGATAACAGGGAGGTCATCCAGACAACTGCAAATAACACATCGCAAGGTCTGTATTGACCATCTAGAGAAGGAGATGGAAATAGAGGTGACTGGGAGCACCGGGGGTGGAAATGAGAAGTTTAAAGACTCCGAGATGACAACAACCTGCTTTGTGAAAACAAGGATTATTGGGTACAATGTAGGCAAAAATAGGGGTTAGCGCACTCCTAAACAGAAAAGGGGGGGAAGAAAACATTGTGACTCAATTGAATGAATAAAAAAATTACAAGAAAAACAGAGATGAACCTTGTCCACCCTATACCGGCACAATCCTGCAAAGGCAAACAAAAGATTCATTAGTCGTTGCGCCCTAAGAACAACAGAACCTTCAAAGCCCGAGATCAGAAACCCCAATGAAAAGCCTACTCATAGTGTTTTGGATAGGCTGGCTGCGCGGAAAACAATTCCGGAAAGGCGGGTATACGTGAGGGTTAATTTCATAATTAACGATACAGCTTGCGTAGCCTTCAAGTCAGCTAGTGTTGAACCCAGTCCCGCGCTAAATGGGCCGGACTGCGGCCCGCGACTTTGAACCTGGCACGAGCCTTCTAAAAATAGTCGTGCTCTAGCCTAGCGCATTGCTTGATGTCTGAAAGACACAACAGATGTTGGCTCCATTGCCAATAAGGAAAGAGGGGAAGGATTGTGCCCAAATAGAATATTTGTAAAATTTTCAAGCTGGGTTTCACACACGTTTCGTAAGAAAAGGTACGGACCATGATACTGACGCCGATTTTGACTAGCGTATGGACGCTCCAGATGAATCCACCAGTCACGTCGATGCACCGGCACCGATACACGTGGCACTTCTCTTTTCTTCCTCGCTCCCACATTCCTATCTACCTCTGCTGCTTCTCACTTTCTTGCCGTCTCGCCTCGCACGTGAGATCGGGGGAGGCGGACTGGCGCCGGTGGCGCGGCGCAGGTGGTAGCCACCGACGAGGGGCGTGGTTTTAGGGTCCCCCGCGATCGGATCCGCGGCCTGTCCCATGGGATCCCACGGCTTTGCCGCGGCCGCGTATCCCGCCGCCACGGAGGCCTTCGCCAAGTACTGCGGTGAGTCCCCCGCTCTGTAATTCGCTCTTCGTTTTCTGTGACCAGCGTTTTGGTCCGCTCGGACTCGGAGGTCTAGGGTTTCCATGTCTTGCTTTACCGGGCGGGGTAGCTGCTGATTTTAGGTCGCTTTAGTTGTTTCTTGTCTGCATTCTTGGGCCGCTTGTCCGCTCTGTCTGCGATCTTGGGAAATTTAGTGGTGTGTACTGTAAGCGGTGAATTCTGCATAAATGTGTGGTTACGGTAGGAAAGAAGCGGTTCTTGGTTTAGTCGTTGCTCAATTGTCTGAGTTCTTGACGAAAAGGAGACTATCGTCGAAGTGTTCTTGCTTTCTTGGAATGGTAGATGAAAGACGGATAAATGATTGTTAATAACTTGAGCTTTTATCAGTACCAAGGGCAGGTGTTGGAGAGTCAGTGTCAGGTGTGGAATTCGATTTGCTATTCTTGAACCATTCAATTGTTCGTGCTTACTGAGCACCTAGGGTACATAACCTTAAAGCAGGAAGTAGCGCTAAGCTTCATGCTTCCTAGTTCATATACAAACAATTGTGAGGAATTAAGTGAGTGTGAACAGTTCTTGTGTCGAATTGTTACCTCAGCTCCTGTTTCTTGGGGCACTATGTCAACCTATCGATTCTTTTAGCCTTTGTTTTTTTTCAGCTATTGTATCAGTAGATACGAATGCGAAG
>VSTD030004440.1:0-10291 GCA_008808055.3 Sporobolus alterniflorus
CAGAGAAGTGAAATCGTCGGAATCACAGCGTGCGTACAGGCTTTTACGGCTCTACAGACCGACATCGTGAGGCTTCCCAGCGAACATTTCCCTGGTCCAGTTCTTCAACGGAAGAAGAATCCTCCTACACAAAAGAGGAAGGGAAAAAAAGGCTCCAAAAATGGCAACTCTGCTGCGTTCTTTCATCGGTGGCAACTCTGCTGTGTTCTTCCATCTGTACGACTCGATCAAATGTATGGTATGATTCATCCCCAGTTCTACTCCTACCTTGTAATCTCATTTTTTTAGATAAAAAGGTATTTTATTGCCCAGCCCCTGGAACAAGACTCTGAAGAAACAGAGTTCAATACAACCAACAAATCCTGTGTAGCACCTGCTACCCCAGCAGCTCCAGCGCCACACAGCCACACACGCGCCCAGTTGCTAACAGAGACCAGGTTTTGTTACAAGCAAACATTAACAACTAGATCACACTAGGCTAGCAACTTGATATCCTGGAAAGCCATTCGCAGGGTTCAGCATACAAAGCTTTAATTTCTTGTAATCCACAGCGGCTTTTGTATTTCTCCAGGAAAGTAAGCCACTTCTTCATCTCCACCTTATTGGCCACTTTGCAGACAATACTCCATTCCATCGACAGCTTCCAGATTCTCTTCAGAATTAACTTCACATCTAACCAACCCTGATTATTAAACACAGAGTCATTTCTAGTCAGCCATAGTCCTCTCAGCACTGCACACGAGATGACATTAGCAATATAAAAATTTTCTGCACTCAGCCACTTAGAAGCAATAGAGATATAATCATAACCTATGTCCATCCCCAAAAATTCTTTAGCGTAGCCCATGCAATGCAACACTCAAAAAACAAATGTCTAATGCTTTCATTCTCACTACAGAATCTGCACAGCACTGGTTTTGACATGCATCTTTTGTTTAGATTATCTACAATAGCAAGTTTATTATCATATTATGAGACAAAAGCCACAGGAAAAACTGAACTTTTGGAGGTACATTTGTCAGTGTTTTCTACACCAGCAAGAACAAGGTGGTCAAGATCACGCGTTCCAATTCTGAGGTGGTCTTATGAACTACAAAGCACACGGTGATCTATCCTGGTTCAGACCCCTCCTTGGAGGTAATAGTCCTACATCTAGCGGCTTGATATTGAAGATGAACATGTGTTACAAAGAGGTGAGCAGAGCTCGAGATGTTCACGTGATGAAGGAGAAAATGGATCTCGTGCCCCTGGCTGAAGGGTAAGTGGCCTTTTATATACCGTGCAGCGGTCGGATAACTATGAACTACATACTTTTACAGCTAGGATTGAGTTACATGGCCAGTGGGGCCCCAGACTGAGAAAGTCAGTTCACAGAGGCTGCACAGAGTTTCTCAAGCATTCTTCTTGCCTCCCGGGCATTCTTCTTGGCTCTCGAGTGTTCTTGGCGCTAAGTTGGACGATGCTCGAGAAGGTTCCTGGAGATGTTGCTTCGTGGCATCAACTTTACGTGGCTTCTAAGCCTCTCCACATGGGGGTCGATGTGGATGGGCTAGCTTGAACCCTGCACCGTTCTACGGCTTGCAGCTGTCAGACGAGGGGACAGGGCTTCCTGTCAGGCACTACATTGTCCCGTAGAGCTGTAGTGAGCGGTGGCACTTTTTTGGGGATGAGAAGCACTGGGCTTGGATATTCGATGGAGTGTTCACTGTCTGGGTACCTATGTTATTGAGTCTTACGTGGAGTACATCATTTTCACTTGGATATCCTTATCCTATGTCAGAGTCATCATGATGTTTATGCATGTATCCCTGGTCGAGCTACTACGCCAGATGGTGATGGGATGGATTCTAGCACTCATGTGGAAGTTTTCAGGTGCACGTGGGCTCCTGTGTCCACATCCTATCTCACCAGGCAATAAGTGCTACCACCTGCCGAGGCTACGGTGCTGGTAGTGCTTATCCGGTAGTGGAAGCCCCGAGTGGGATGACTAGATGCCCGGGCCCTTCCTGGGTTGGAGAAGGAGATGGAACGGGCAAACAGGTGGTGAAATCCTACCAGCTCATGTATAACATAGTGGGGTAAAGTGAAGATGTGGATTACTCCCGATTCTAGATTTTTTTAGGTTGGTGGCCCCTCCACTTCTGCCAAGAGTGGTGGGGCTACATCTAGTATGGGGTGTATGGTTCCCCACCCGTTTGCTAAAGGGCTGTAGCCGGTGGCCCATGGTACCTTGGATAGAAGACCTCGACAGTAGCCCTCGGGCCTTTCATCGAGTGGGCGGTTGAAAGCGTCCTCTTGACGGGAGGCAGAATAGGTACTCATATGCTACTGTGGGCACATCCACAGGATTCGGTGGCGAGATTGCAAGGCTATAGCCTCAATGGTCTCAGCCAAAAATCCCGTAGTGGTGCCCACCGTGTCGGCCCTGAGGTTGTGTCTGAGATAAAATCTCAGGCAGAGGCTAAGTTTCATACGTACTGCTTTGTCAGAATGTGATGCGGTGTCCCACGGTTCTGTTCGGGTTGTCAGAATGTGATACGGTGTGCGCACCGACCCCGTCCTCAGGTGTTTTGATAGCCCAGAGGTGCTGAACTGTGGAGACCTGCTAGTAGGAGTAGTTCCCGAGTTCGCGAGCTGAGTAACGGTCTGAGACTTGGCTCCTCATTGTTGCCACTATTGCTGGTTACTACGGCGATGCGATGGGGTCGCCGCTTCTGCCCTTTCTTACCGCCCTAGGTGCCTTTCCTAGCACCCTTAATGGTGGTCTTGGTTGGTGCGGCTCGGCCACCGTTAGTGGCCACGTCCACATTGCCTAGGACAAAGGCGGCCCCAACCGCCTCCTCGCCAGAGGCGTGTTGAGTAGCTCCTTGTTAATTTTTGGCTATTCGCAGCCGAGCTCATGAACCAAGGTGCAACATGTTGTGCTATCTCAGAATGCTGAGATGACGTCGGCGTTGGCCACACTAGGAGGCTCGTGACACTTTTATGAAAAACACCAGATGTAATCTTGGAGGGATTCACCTGATTTTTGCCGGCAGCCTTTTAGGTCCCAGGGGTTACCAGGATGCACGTAGGTGCCTTGGAAGTTGCCGGTGAAGATCCCTCGATGATCCCCCTAGCTAACGATAACGTTTCTTGGTAGATGATCTAGTCAGGCCCTGACGGCATCGATTAAGTAGATTAAGAGTAATTGGATGATGAAAAAGTCATTGTTCGCTCCGCCCGCACTATACGCGAGGCGGTAGTCCTCAAGCTGGACACTAGGGTTAGTTTAGTCATCGTACTTGACGACATTGGCTGGCACTCAAAAATGCTTTTGGAAATGAGCGTCGTGCACGGTGCCTCCGAACACCTTTGGGCCAGAACCTTCAGGACTGAGGCTACATCCTTCATGATCGTCACTGCAACTGTGCGTCATCATCCCCTATGCGACATCGTTGGCATACCTAAGGTTCCGACCAAGTGCCTGGTCGGCCCAACCGATCGTAGGCTGAAATCCTCACCGATGAGGAAGCCATTCCCGCCTCCAGAGCCCCTTGGGTGACCCTTTGCCCCCAGCCCTGAAACGGTCAGGTCAAAATAGAGGCCTCGACCCGACATTGTAAGGAGCTCTCCGTCTGCTACGTGGCGGCAGTGCCGATGATGTTCTTCAGCCACTGATACACTTCACCCACCCCATCGGTGGAGGGTGTAGGCAATGTATCGAAAAGTGCGGCCCCAGTAGCCACATTTTGGCTGGCCCTAGCGATGGTGGGAAGCTGCTGCTCCACATGATCAATCACCGTGGCTCGGCCTACCTCAAGCGCCGATTCGCATTGGTGCACATTAGCCAGTTTGGCTTCAATGGTCTCTCGCTCATCGGCAGGCCTGCCCTTTTGCCGCACGGCTTCACGCTTGATGTCGTCCTATAGGGCGCATCGATGTTCCTCCTGGTGAGGTGTCGCTTGCACTGGGAGAGTTATTGGTGTAGCGGTCCGCTGTGGCATCGCTAGTATGGTCTGAGGCACCGGGGTTTCCTCTAGCCATGGCGTAGTCGTGATGGGGATAGCAGAGATAACCCCATTGCATGCCCTTGGGACAGGAAAGCCGGAGCTCTCTCCCTCGCTCGAGGTTGAATCATCCTCGCTAGGCGCTTCCTCAAGGATGGCATGTAGTAACGGTGACATGCTATGGGCCATGCCCCGGCTACAACACTGGAGTCATCCCCTTTGGGTGATTGACTCAAGTTGTTGGACTGATCAGCGATGAACTCAAGGTCTTCGCAGCGGATGGCCTTGTCTTGGGTGAGCTTGACACCAAACAAGTGGATGTCACCGGTGGTGATGGTGGGTTTATGTAGTCGAGGGAACCAATGGAACATCCAGAGGAAAAGCATGCTACAAATCTCCTTCCTGGTGTGCAGACTGTCGGTGTTTTCTGCACCGACAAGAACAGAGTGGTCAAGATCGAGCGTTCTAGTTCCGATGTGGTCTTACGAACAACAAAGCATGCGGTGATCTATCCTGGTTTAGGCCCCTCCTTGGAGGTAATTGCCCTACATCCAGCGACTTGATATTGAAGATGAACATGTGTTACAAAGGAGTGAGCAGAGAGCTTGAGAAGTTCACGTGGTGAAAGGGGAAATTGATCTTGTGCCCCTGCCTGAAAGGTAGGGGGCCTTTTATAGACTGTACAGTGGTTAGATAACTACAGACCAGTTACTTTTACAGCTAGGATTGAGTTACATGGTCAGTGGGCCCCCAGACTAAGATGGCCGGTTCATAGAGATTGGATAGGGCTTCCTAGGCATTGTTCTTGGCTCCCAGGCATTCTTCTTGGCTCCTAGGTGTTCTTGGCATTGAGTTGGACGATGCTCAAGAAGGTTCCTGGAGATGTTGCCTCGTGGCATCAACTTTACTCTGCTGCTAAGCCTCCCCCTATGGGGGTCGATGTGGATGGGCTAGCCTGCTCCCTATACCGTCCTACAGCTTGTAGCCGTCAAACATGAGGACAAGGCTTCTCGTCAGGCATTGCCTTGTCCCATCGAGCTGCAGTGGGTGGTGGCACTTTTTCGGGGGGATGCGAAGGCCCCGGGCTTAGATATTCGATGGAGTGTTGACCATCTAGGTACCTATGTTACCGAGTCTTATATGGAGTACATCATTTTTACTAGGACATGCTTATCCTATGTTAGAGTCATCATGGTGTTTATGCGTTTATCCCTAATCGAGTTACTACTCCATATGGTGATGGGACAGATCCCATCACTCAAGTGTAGGCTATCAAGTGCGTGTGGGCTCCTACGGCCACATCCTATCTTGCCAGGCAATAAGTGCTACTGCCTCCCGAGGCCCCGGTGCTGGTAGTGCTTATCCAGTAGTGGAAGCCCCCGGTGGGTTGATTCAATGCCTGAGCTCTTTTCGGGTTGGGGAAGGAGATGGAAAGGGTAGATAGGTGGTGAAACCCTGCTTTCCCATGTCTAACGTAGTTGGGTGAAGCGAAGATGTGGATTACTCTTGGGTCTACATCTATTTAGGTTGGTGGCCTCTCCTCTTTAGCCAGGAGTGGTGGGGCCGCGTCTAATACAAGGTGTATGGTTCCCCAGTCGTTTGCTGTTGGAGGGAACCGACCGTATACATTTGTTGTACCTTCATGAATGTTGACCCCCAAAGCTCTCGGTTTGGCTCTTCTTGCTCGATGTCCTAAACAAACCTAATACGAAATGCAATGCTTTTATTTAAAGAACAATTAACGATGATGATACGACAAGGAATGTCAAATCGACACAACTCTTCGGTCTTAGCGAAAAAGAACCTTAACTAACTTGACTTAAGCTTAAAGCGGGGTTCGGAAGGTAAAAGGGTCAAGACACGTTAACGTCATGCCTCCAGGGGTTTGCTTAGGGTTTCGAGGTCAGGATTAGTGTATCGTGGCAAGATTGGACAATATACTTAAGTACTCAAGTTACTAAGGCCAAATATCCAAAAAGAGAGTGATCAAGTCCTTAACTTAGCACATGATCATGAAGAGGGGTATCAATCTACATTGCCATGATGGTAGGGTGGAAGGATAATTTTTGGTCAAGGTTTCAGGAATTATTGTCTTTTAAAATAATTATTCATGAATTAACCAAACTTTAACAATTATTGATAATTAATAATGAAATCAATTGATTTTATATTTTTAACCTATAGATTATGTTTGAACTAAAATATCAGAGTTGGTTTGACAATTTTATAGATTCAAATGAATTTCCTATGAATTTTGAAAGTTCAAACTATTGAATTTGATTCAAATTAATCCATAGGAAAATTGATAAAGTCCATCGTATGCCTTGGGCCAAATCTGCGTTGGCCCAACCCAATATGGGCCGGCTACCGTGGGCTGGCAGCCCACTGCATTAGCAGGGGAGCTCGCCCATGGCGCTCGCGGCGGTGGCGACCGGTGGTCCGACGGGGAGGATGGTGACTGAGTGGCGCAGTCAGAGGGGGTCGCATGCGCGCGGCGTTGAACATTGAGCGCTTCAAGCTGTTGGCTAGGTGGGCTCGGGCCGGTGCAAATGAGGTGGGCTACACTATTCTTAGTGGGTCGGGCCCAGTTAACTCCCTTTCCTTTATTCCAATGATTTTTCAAGCCATTTCAAATGCTCAAATTTCAAAAATACAAATCATAACCTTTCTTGAGTTCAAAAATTTCCAAACTTCGCATGTTAGTAGATAATTTCATATGGATCAAAATTACTTTTTGGCCCAACTTCTAAATCCATCTGTATTTTGAATTATAAATTCTAGGATCAAATCCAATTTAAAAATTGTTTGAATTTAAAGGGGATGAAACCTTTTGGGAAATATCTCATAAATTATCTAAAATTCTAACTTCATATGGTATTCATGAATATGAGTTTAGATGGCCTCACTTCTATTAAAAAATTTGAAGTTCCTTTACAAGTGCCAATTAAGACTTGGTTTAAATAATATTCAAAGAAAGGATTTAAATTCGAATTTGAACTCAAACCAAGATACATTGTAGCAGTATTGTAGAACACTGTAGCTACTACGGTGACACTAAGCATGTCACAATAATAGTGTATATGGATTGTAAGGAGTAAACTCCAGAAAAATTATATCACCACACAAGTGCATCAGACTCCTCAATCAATACCAGATTTTCCACCACAACCAACAATACATCCCAGGTTTCCAGCATTCTATTAGAGAAAGTTCTTCTAAAGGTCAATCTCAGCTCTCCTTCAGCCTACACCTTAGCCATTGTTTTAATCTTTTCATTAGAAATGGTATAGAGTTCCTAGAACTGCACTGCAAAGGAACGGGGGGGGGGGGGTAGATCCAAACCATATATCCTCCCAAAATCTAACCTTCAACCCATTTCCTATGACCCATCTATATCCAAACTTAAGAGCTTTAGTAGCTAGAATCACCCCCTTCCAGAAAGGAGATGCATGAGTTTTATTAGAATGAAATATATTACTATTCTTACAATATTTTTTGTCAATGATATTCCTCCAGAGTTTATTCTCATCTCTTATGTATCTCTTTACCCAAGATCCTAAAAGGCATAAGTTCAAGTCTTTCAGACCAGGATTCCCTAGCCCCCCATAACTTTTCTTCATGCAGATTAAGTGTCAATTTGCTAGGTGCAACTTCCTATGCCCGTCATAATCATCCCACATGCAATTGGCCATATGGGAATTGATTAAAACTATTGCCCATCTGGGAAGCTTAAAGAAAGACAACAAATAAACACGGATGCTTGCTAGACAAGTCTTGATCAACACCACTCTACCAGTTTGGGTGAGCAACTTGCCCCTCTTCCCAACCATCCTCTTAATGATTTTATCAATCAATGGTTGCAGGTCATCCCTTCTCAACTTCTGGTAATGCAGTGGGATTCCAAGATACTTGATTGGGAAGGTCCCCACAGGACACCCAAATATATCAGAAACATTTGTAACTCCTTTGTTTCTAAGATATTCACAGGGACCAATTCATTTTTATGATAATTAATCCTCATTCCAGACATCATTTCAAAGAAGGTTAATATCCATTTCAGGTTCCTAGCATATATCTCAATTTTCCCAATGAAAAGTATGGTATCATATGCATATCGCAGACTAATAACTCCCCCTCAATGAGATCACCCCTCAATCCCTAAATCAGATTGGCTCTAGCAGCCTTTTGAAACATTAATTCTAGACAGAACATCAATTACTAAATTGAACAAAATTGGAGACAAGGGTTCACCCTGTGTTAGCCCTTTTCCATTCTAAAAAATCTCTCCTTCCATATTACTGACAGTTACCCCCACAGAGCCTCTATGTAGTATTCCCCTAATCCACATCATCCACTTATCTCCAAACCCTCTTTTCTCTAACACCTCTAACAAAAAGAGCCAATTAACTTTATCATAAGCTTTTTTCATAATCTAGTTTTAGCACTAAGCCTTGTTGCTTACTCTGGTGAACATTGTGCAAAACCTCATGGGCAGTCACCTCACTCTCAGAATGTATCTCCCTCTAATAAAGATGGTTTGGTTACTAGCCACTAATCTATCAACAATCACACTAATTCTATTAGTCAACACTTTTGTGAAAATCTTATAGCTACAATTTAGAAAACTAATTGGCTTAAACTTATTCATTGTCCTAGCAACTTTCTCTTTTGGAATAATAGTGTTCAAGGTAAAGTTTAGTCTATACAGATCCAATCTACCATGGAAAAATCTTTGAACATTGCTATCAAATCTTCTTTAATTACACGCCAAATTTTTTTATAGAACATGAAACTAAGCACATGAGGCCCAGGGGCCCCATCAGAATATGATTCATAGATAGCTTTTTTTATTTCTTTCTTAAATTCAGCCACCAGAATAGAATTTTCCTCTATTCTAACCTTATCACCTTCAAAGAAAAAAATCAAGGTCAATGTTTATATCATGTTTCAGTTCCTTTTTGAAGAGATCTCTATAGTAATTTGTTGCTACTTTCACAATTTCTTCAGTTGTCTCTACTGTCCCCTCCACACCATCTAGACTATGAAGGGTTGTTTTTCTTCTTCTCTGATTTGCAGCTGATTGGAAATACCTTGTATTCATATCCCCTTCTTTTATGTCCCTTTCCGTAGGCCTCTGCCTAACCTTAATTTCCTCCATGTCCCCTAGCTTATTCAATTCTGCATAGACATAGCTCATCCTCTCTTTCTCTTGACTTGATAGTGTCCTAGATTTAGACAACACATCAAGCTTCTCATATTCTCGACTCAGTCTCTCTTTCCCTCTTCCTATTTTCAGATTCTATATTTACACTCCAGCCTCTAGCCATCCTATGAAATAGCCTAACCTTATTTTGCCATCTCTCTATAGCATTTGACCCCCCCCCCCCCACACACACGAGTTTGCCAAATTTTATGAACTAGCTCTGCAAAGCTCTCATGCAGTAACCACCATTTTCCATTTTAAACCTAGGCTTTCTATGATTTTGAGGATGGCCAGACTCCCACGGAATTGGCACATGGTCACTAGAATTTCTAGGCAAGGCTCTAGCAGTTGCTAAGGGAAAGATGCCATCAAATTCAGTATTATAAAACACCCTGTCAACATGTGATAGAATAGGATTGTCCTGATTATTGGACCAGGTAAAGCTCCTTCCCATCAAGTTAATCTCCAGTAGGATATGCTTGTCAATCCACTCATTAAATCTATCACACCATCTAAAATCTACCACCCCATTGCTCTTATCCTTTTGGTATCTTACCAATTTAAAGTCTCCCCCACAGGATAGTAGGTCTACTATCACTCAATAAAATATCATGTAGTTCCTTAAAAAATCATGTTTCCTCTGTTCATCTGCTGCCCCATACGGAGTTGTTATTCTAAGTCTAAGACTATCCTTTCTCCTTACTGCATCATAGCTTAAGGAGAAATCCTCACTATCCAGTTCTCTACCTCCAACTCATCCTCATCAACACCCATTAAGATATCCTCGACAGATCCCATAGAAGGAAACTACTTCCAATGGAACAGATTAAGATACCCCCAGCAAATCCCACAGAAGGAAACCACTTCCAACAGAACAGCTTCCTACCAGATAAATTGCTCAAATATTTATCTGAGGATTTCCTAGTTTCTGTCTCCTGGATACCTATAAAACTCACCTCATGTTTTTAATAGTATCTACTAAACATTGTTTCCTACCTCTTTTCCCTAAGCCTCTAATATTCCAGAAGATACCATTCATTTTCCACAATTTTCCTAGGGTGCTTGCCCCGTTTAGTTTTTTCCTCCTAATCGACCCCTT
>VSTD030004441.1:0-10290 GCA_008808055.3 Sporobolus alterniflorus
TACTACTCACCATGGTCCCTGAAGCTCTGAGCTCGTCTCCCCAGCTTGTTCACCCAGTGGATCACCTGACCCTTGCTGCCTGAATAGCACAACGTGTCATCCTATCGTTAGCTTTCCGAACGGATTGTTCAAACATATGTACAACGTTAGTTAGCAGGAAAAAATCTTGAGGGAAAGGGTCTAGAACGTACTGCGCTTGTGACCAAAAGTCGTGTACGGGCTCGGGTGCGTCAACGAGACCGCAAGACGATCGCCGTCCGTCTTAGCCGCCTCGATAGCGTACGCCTTAGAGGTGACAGGCACTCCCGTCACATGGCCGCCGCTTGTTGACTTCGTCATGACTGACGCGCCCTTATCTTGCTAGCGTACGTGCGGGCTAGCTAGAGAGGGGAAGAGAGAGTACGCGTGTGCTTGTGTTCGAGCAAGGCCGGGAGGGGGGGCTCAAACGGAAGGCCGGAGAGGAGGTTTTATAAGTCGCGGCGTGAAGAAATCTTCGGGGGAAAGGCACTGGATCCGCGGGGAGTCAGCACCGGCTCATCGGCGCCAGCCAAAAAGGGTGTGGGGCTGTGTCATCCGTTCCGAGCTTTCGATCGTGCGCGCAGCCGGGCGAGCGGCCAACCGCAGGGCATTGCTTCTTTCCAACGCGCGCTGGCGTGCTTTTAAAAGAATTGTCTTGCCGCATTTGTGCACGACCGCTTTCGAAGAAGCACCCCATGTGCGCGCACAATCTTGCGCCGGGTTACAGGAAAAGGTGTGGGGGTTGAGTGCCATGCCAGATATAGTCTATGGAGATTAGGATCGTTTTTTTTTTGAAGTACCTACTACCTACCGCTAGTCTTCTCCACAAACATTTTTTTTTGAGGACGAGGAACATTTTTCTCATAAATCATAAGCTAGTGTTCGGTGGGTTTTTAGGTTTGATGAAGCATTTAGTCACCTGGAAGTCGTTAACACAAGCATAGGTGACAACAATGCGATGGCGATGAGGCCTAACCACAAGAGGATACAACTGTTGGACACGGGAATTACAGAAACAATAGTGGCAGAAGTAGGAGCCGAATAAAAGAAGGCTGTGAGAAAAGAATTGTCTACTAACAATATCATGCAGAGCATTCTGGCAGTCTTGTAGAACGGCCCGGGATAGCAAGGATGATGCAACTAAAATGCAAAAAAAATAAAGCAAGGATAACAACTTGCCGCTGCAACATCCTCACGTATTTATGATCCAACTCATTGCACTAAGAAAGCACAAAATAGAAATGCTCCTTGCACTGCGCAGCAGCGTTGAGAATCGGACCTGCATATTCAATCTGAGGCCCCACGGCCGTGGGCCACCGGAGATGATGTGGAACCATAACGATCCAATGTGTAAAGTAAAAAACAACACATCCTTTTCCAGCCAACAGCATTGTAACTGGTTTCGGTCAGGTCATTCGAAGTGCGTTAAACTGACTACTGTCACAACCTGTCTGCTTTCCTGTTCCTCAAGATTTTTTTTTCTATTTTGATCTTTTTTTAATTAATATTTGAGAAATAAATCCGATCAAACAAATTATAAGATCCTTTTGAGTCACGACACACAGTCTGTCTGACACGACTTATGAAGAAGTTACATATTGAGTCGAGTGTTAAATTGATATGACTGGCTGCCCTAGCGCGACTACTAAGTCACGCCGTCTTCTCCGACTATTGCACTGACGTAATTTTATAAGTCATGTCAATCAGAGTGACGTGAATTAAAAGGGTCAAATCTAAAAAAAATTGACTGGATTCATTTCGATTAAAAAGACAAAATAGAAAAAAAATCGTTCCTGTTTTCTCCCGCATCCGCTGGCCATCCCGTCCCGTTCCGTTGTTTCGGCAGACGAAGTCGCCGAGTCCGCGTCCCATGCCGATGCTGCGCCGACTCAGCACACACGCCGGTGTCCCACACGGCCGCACCGCGCAGGGGCGATCGGCCATCGGCGCCCCGCTATCCCTGTCCGCAGTTACACCTGCAGATCGACTGATCGAGAGGTTCTTGGCTTTAACAAGTACATCCGCCGGCGCCCTGTGATATGGAAAGCTCTCCGAGCTGATGGATCCTTTCGTCCAGCAAAACTTTGGTTATGGCGTTCGTGTCGATGCTTCCGTGGAAGTGTGTCACTAGGTAGTTGAATCTACTGGTTCTTGTCGGAATATCTAAGACGCAACGTTTTTTTTTCAATCTATCAGTGCTAACCTTTCAGAGAAAAGTTGTGACAATTGTGTTCCCCATCTGTTCCAGACTGTCCAACACTAAAATCCTTCTTATTAATAGCACGATGGGATCCGCAAAATATCAAACAAGATTGCTTAAAACATTTTCCAGGAAACAAAATTTGAAGCTGAAGTTCGGCTTGACGCAAATGCAGGGTGAACTCTCTTTCCTTAAGTCTCTCCGCGTGATCTCTGAAATGGTGAGGTGACATTGCTCCAATGGAGCTCTTGCCCCTCTTGTGGGAGATAACTTCAGGTGCAAGGCAAACTCTTTCCTAGCTTTTCATCAAGTGGGAGCTAGAATGACCCAACTAAAGGCCGTCTGATCAGATAACCGTGTGAAGATAATAAAACAAGGGGGTTGCCCCATGGTCCAAAGCAGCAGGACAGAGCAAATTGTTCATCCAAAGATGGAAGGGAAACTGCTGGAATCAAGAGGCCGGAGGCCACGGAATTGAAGGCGGGAGCACGCGCACCAGTGAAAAATGAGGTGTACAGTGAAGAGGGTAATAAATGCACTGCTTTATCTCTCCGGGGGCATTTTCAGATGGTCTATTTATATGGACGGTTAGAAGGTCTGATAACAATATTCGAACGGCCTCTTAATTGTCTTGTTTATACTGATTACACAGTCACGAAGTTGTTACAGTCATTTTACACACGTAATCACTTTACATATGACCTATTACATGACTACATGTGTCCCATCCTGTCGGGGCTCCGTTCGGTACTTCGCCCTGACCATAGGTCTCATTGACACCTTCACACTCTTTCTAAGTCTGCTTGTCAAGGGACCTCCGTTAGCGAGAGCATCCGAGGCCTTCACCATGGATCCCATTTCTGCCTTCATGCTAGAGATTAAGAAACACGGAGGTTGATTCATGAGTCAATATATGTGGAGGTTATCACATGTGATGATGCTGAAGGTGTATTGAACGTATGGCCTCCGGCCTATCCCCTCAATTTCTACGAAACTTTGATGTGCACGATGATGCTGAAGAGGGCCTTGAATACAAGGCGTCCGACTTACATCCCCAATCGAAACAACTGGAACGAACCAACTAAAGGAAGCTGTAAAAAGTCCAAGTGCATGTCAGAGTGGTCTCGAATCAAAAGATCGCAATTGGGCGGTTCCGTGTTACGGTTCTGGGGGTGTGAATTGAAATTTGCCGACTTGCGCGGAATCATCGGTCGTACTCATGAGTTGCTGTGGATTAACAGATTCAGCTCCGTGTCATTTTCCTTTCTTTTTAAAAAGAAGAAGAAGAGCAGACTGTAATACTTTTGTCGCTCGGAATTCAGATACCACTGAAGCCCGGTTCGGATGGAGAGCAGACTAGAAATCTTGGTTTGCAAGTTAATCGATTACAATGGTCAGAGGAATGATGTTAGTACATCATTTACGTGGGTCTCACCCTGATACGAGACTTTCTTACTTGTACCTAATGATTTTTCTACCGTTTTACCTAACCAGGCTGGACGATTTGTTTGGTACATCAATGCAGGGATTTTTTTTATATAAAAAACACCAATGCAGGGATTTGGTTGAGGAAGACTGGATCCTGTAAGATGAGGGTCAATTTTATTCGATCTCTTTCAGTTTGGATTTGGATTTTTATTGAAAAGTATGAATTGATTTCAATCTCTGTATCTGCGCCATTTTCAAAGGCTAGCACAGAAGTGCTAGTATATAGACAGATATTATGCTCCCTCCATTTTAAATTACATAAAGTTTAGAACAAGTTGTTTGCGCTAAAATTATCTAAACTCCCTTATCCTGATCGTTATGTAAATAAACATGGAGGTTGTATTCAGGGTATAAACCCGTTAATTGAAGGAATGGTCTGAACCCGTTAAATGAAGAAGAATACCCGTTAAATGAAGGAATTCTTCAGACATCACCTCAAAGCCACAAAACAACGAGTCCCAAGCAGCTCTAAATATCGCCTGTAAATCAATTTATGCCGGAACTTGTGGAGCTACAGTGCTACGAGGCCATGCAAAATCTCTGCATTCGAACATTTTGGAGCTACACCACGAGCAGCAATCATTTGCCGATTTACATGTGGCAAAGTCCAAAACATAGCAGAATATTACGAAACGACACCTCAATTTTTGCTCGAAGGGCTCACCGAAGATTAAAGATCACACAGACAGAACAATACATAAAGATGTTGACTCAACAAGCAACATATGAATAGTCCGATTGTAACTCCAGGATAATTTTTAGTATGATGTTAATTTAAGAAATACGTTAGAATTATGAATATGAGTTTCTATCTGTTATAATTAGACTCAGGATCCAGCTAAACTCTATGAGACGGTTCTCCGACTATAAATAGATAGGGTAGATTCACATCAAGGACAATAGAAAAATAATCAGTGAATCAACATCAACAAAGACATATTGGACGTATGATTATTACTCTCTGTAAGGTCTGATTCAGTATAAATCTCATGTCTCAGGTTCACCTGAGATTGATCTCATTGACTTGTGTTCTTTCCGTTCCTACTCTAAATATCTAATGACAGACCATCGACAGAGATGCGACAGGAAGGGGGAAGCGTTGTGATTCGTCCTGGTGAACTCATGACTCTGGTGGTCTACGATTAGAAGTTTCTGACAGGCATATGATTCATGCTCTGAATGTTGTCATTCACGGTAGGAGAAGATGCCGATCTTAAACACCCGACTCAAGAACAAGAAGAGCGACACATGATGATGATCGGTTTCGAGTTCCCTCGAGGCCTTAAGAACTTAGCGACCACGTTTTAAACGGTGGTCAAGCAACCAGCTATGATAAATCTGATCGATGGTTCAGCGCGATCATCGATCGGGACTCCATCAATGACTACCTGATCATTCGGGTTAACCCTTAGTGAGATCTGAACAATGAAGTCCGAAGCAACAACATGATCGGGCGTAACAATCAAAAAGCGGCCAGTTCCTCCTACAAGTACCCATCGATCAACAGGTCTACGATGTCAAAATACGGCTCCTCTTCATCAAGTTGCACTACACCTCAACCCGGACTTCAACACAGTCCGACCGCAGGACCGAACCTGTGGGATATATCAGGGCTCCCGCTCCAAAACCGGTGCGAGTTGAGCGATCGACAAGCAGCGTACTACCATCTCAGAAGGAACATAGCCGAGCACAATTAGCAGGGCACGACTAGCCCAAATGGGGCAACATGACATCTTCATCCCCGACAGGTATGCGTATTTAATTTAGAACTCTAACTGATGACACCTTAATTTTTGCCTATACCGGGACCCACTGAATATCAAAGACCAAGCAGGCAGGACAGCCCATGAAGATGTTGGACCTAACAAGCAGCATATGAAGAGTCTGATCATAATTCTAGGATAACTCCTAGTAGGATATCAACTTAACGAATACGTCAGGATTACGATCAGGAGTTTATTTCTTTTTCAATTAGAGTCGAGATCCAGCTAAACTCTATGAGGTAATTTTCTAACTATAAATAGATAGAGTAGATCCCCATTGAGGGCATACCGAAAACAATAGCGAAAACAAAGAGAAACAGTCAGTGAAACAACATCAACAAAGGCATACTGGACATAGGGTTATTACTCTCCGGAGGGATCAAACCAGTCTAAATCTCATGTCTTATGTTCACCTGAGATTGATCTCATTGACTTATATTTTCTCTGATCCTACTCCAAATATCTGAAGACAGACCGTCGACAAAGACGCGCCAGGAAGGGGAAAGCGCTGAGATTCATCCTGGTGAACTCATGGCTTTGTGGATCTATGACGAGAATTTCCTGACGGACATGCGATTCTATTTGGAACGCTGCCATTCATGGCGGGAGAAGACGACGATCTTGAGCTGGAACGCTGCCATTCATGGCGGGAGAAGACGACGATCTTGAGCACTCGACTCAAGAACAAGAAGAGCGGCGCACGACGGTGATCAGCTTCGAGTTTCATCGAGGCCTCGAGAACTCGGCGACCGTCAGGCAACTAGCTACGACAAATCCGATCGACAGTTCAGCGTGACCATCGATCGAGACTCCATCAACGACTACCCCATCTCACGAGTTAGCCCTTGGTGAGATCCGAACATTGAAGCCCAAAGAATCAGTATGATCGGACGTAGCAAACAGAAAGCGGGCAATTCCTCCAGTAAGTACCTAGCGATCAACAGGTTTATGATGACCAAATGTGGCTCCTCTTCATCAAGTCGCACTTCACCTCAGCCCAGACTTCAGCATGGTCCGATCGTGGTGCTGAACCTATGGGACAAATTGGGGCTCCCGCTCTAGGACCGGTGCGCGTTGAGCGATCAATAAGAAACGCGCCACCATCTCTGAAAGAATATATACATGCCCAATCAGCAGGGCACGGCTAGCCCAAATGGGGCAACATGACATCTTCATCCCTAGCAGGTATGCATATTCAATTTAGCACTCTAACGTGTTATAGCAGGTCGGAAGAACAACTACAAGAGCTTCTCCGTCTCAGCGGCGATCGGGGCATTGGGCTCTCCTTTATGGCCCCATCCAAAAAGTGATATAGCTACAGATCTATACTCTGACTCTACCTCTATGGCTATCATAGATGAGTTCGATCGCCGGATTAGCTTCAACCTCCTCAACAAATACGCGATCTCGCTCTCAACGACGATCGGAGCATCGGACTCTCCTTTAGAACCCCATCCAGAAAGAGATCTAGCTATAGATCTATACTCTATCTCTACCCCCAATAACTATCAAGAAGAGTCTAATCGTCCGATCAGATTTAGATGACTTCAACAAATCTATAACATCACTACAAGAGGTGATCAAGGCAGGGAGCTCTCCTACAGGAACCCCTATGAAAATAGATCTTGCTATAGATCTATACTCCGGCTCTGCCCTAGCAGCCCACTATGACGAGATGGGCCCGTCTGACTCCAACGATCTTTTCAGGTCATTAAACACTTAGTCAATCTCTCTCTGAGTTGGGAATGTCTGACTCAGTAACACAAATCAAAGGGACTCTGCAGTCCATCAGCAAAAAATGATAAGTCTCAAAAAAGAGATGACGTGTTCCCGATCCGGTCAGATGCTTTACCCCAGCTGAGTATCAGACAACCTCTTGATCAGCGTCAAAAGGGTAAACGCTGCTAGACGCATACGACTTGTATCGATCAGTGAATCATACTGGCTTACGTATAAATACTCTTGGATTTTGGGGCAATCCGCTTCAAGTTTCATGATCGGATCAATCAACGACTGATCCCCGGAACCGCGCAAGATGATAAGCGTTTCTGCGCATCATGATGATCTGTGAAGCTTTACCCAAATAGTAATAAGTGTTCCTGATCGACGCAAGGGGTTTACTTTTGATCGCACGCACGGTCAGTGAACCAATGCGTAAACATTAGTCAGGGGCTTCAGATTAGTGTCACTTATCATCTCTTATATTTTTACATGTGCAGCGCCGCGTACAAAAAGCAGTGGGCTACCGATCGATGTACCTCTCTGCTTTTATTACTTTCAGCACGTGCATCGCTGCATACAAAAAGCAAGGGGCTACCGATCGATGTACCTCTCTGCTTCTATTATTTTCAGCACGCGCATCATTGCGTACAAAAAGCAAGGGGCTCTCGATCAACGCTCCATACAACTTCTGTTACTTTCATCACGTACATCGCGGCATACAAAAAGCAAGGGGCTCCATAGGTATGTGCTCCATATTTAGTATTTAATTAATCAAGTTTTTAAAAGTTTTTGTAGCTCAGCAAATATCATCATCGATGGTTTGCCTCGACCCCTAACCCCGTGAGCATGTCTCCTAGTATTCATCAAAACGCAAGGGAGAAAATGAGCACAAGATCACCATCTATCATGATTCGGCATGTTGGTCCCGATCGACTCATAAGCTTCATCGGTTGATAACGTATCAACCGACTCTATATCATGATGGAAGAATTAGCAAGAGAAGATCCACCACCTACGATTAGTAAACGGATCTAGGATTCTCACACCTGGTATATCTAAAGTATTTATAACTACAAACACCCCAAAGAAGCACTCCGAAAAAGTAAAGGCTAGATCGGATTGATTCTTCAATCGGATCACATCAAGGTGAAGGGAATAGTGGATTTATTGATCTGATTGATCCAACGTCTAATTATCTTCCTGGCCAGCTCAGAATTTTCCTCAATTAGCTCATATTAAGACAGACACAATGTAGTATATCAAATTCACGTCATATCAAGACAATTGTGTATTCACAAAAATCAGAGTATGCGCTAGATTGACTTCACGTCACATCAGGACAACTCTGAAGTTTTAAAGCTTGTAGAAGATGCATCCAATTAGCTCCATGCCCATTCAGAATAAGATGTGAAGGACTTTTATTGGATTAAAGAAAGCCCAGTTACCCACTGGCGAGATACTAGTGTATACAAGACAAAAATTGAAGCCATAAGGTGACCTTTTCATATTGAACACATCACCAACCCCGTAACATTAGTGAAGAAGGATGCTGAATAGGAAGATGAAGCAAGTACTCTATCAAAAATGAAGTTGATCAGCTTGGTCCGAATAGAGACGTCCGATCGGTGATTGCCAATCCGTCGATAGCCCGATCGGGAACCAAAGTTCTACAGGTTTGATGACGTGTTCAGGGGCTAGTGACGACACCTCAAATTTTGCCTGTACCGGGGGCCCAATGAAGATCAAAGACCAAGCAGGCAGGACAACCCATGAAGATGTTGGACCTAACAAGCAACATATGAAGAGTTTGATCGTAACTCCAGGATAACTCCTAGTAGGATATCAACTTAAGGAATACGCTAGGATTACGATTAGGAGTTTCTATTTTTTACAATTAGAGTTGAGATTCAACTAAACTCTATGAGGTGGTTCCTCGACTATAAATAGACATAGTAGATCCCCATCGAGGGCATATAAAAAACAATACCGAAAACAAAGAGAAAAATAATCAGTGAAACACCATCAACAAAGACATACTGGACGTAGGGTTATTACTCTCTGGAAGGTCTGAATCAGTCTAAACCTCGTGTCTTGTACTCATCTAAGATTGATCTCATCGACTTGCGTTCCCTCTGATCCTACTCTAAATATTTGACAACAAACCATTAACACTAACATTTTATAGCAGGTCAAAAGAACAACTACAAAATCGTCTCCGCCTCAAGAAATTCATGACCTCGCTCCCAGCAGCGATCGAGGTATTGGGCTCTCCTTTAGGACCCCATCCAGAAAGCGATCTAGTTATAGATCTATATTCTAACTATACCCTGATAGCTATGATGGATGAGTCCGATCGCCAGATCAGCTTCAATTTCCTCAAGAAATTCACGACCTCGCTCCCAGCGGTGATCGGAGCATTGGGCTCTCCTTTAGGACCTCATCTAGAAAGTAATCTAGCTACAGATCTATACTCTGATTCTACCCCAATAGCTAACATGGACGAGTCCGATTGCCGGATCAGCTTGAACCACCTCAAGAAATATGTGACCTCGCTCTCAGCGATGATCGAGGCATCAGGCTCTCCTTTAGGACCCCGTCCAGAAAGAGATTTAGTTACAGATCTATACTATGTCTCTATCCCAATAGCTATCAAGATGAGTCAAATCACCAGATCAGTTTCAGACGACTTCAAGAAATCTACAACATCACTACAAGAGGTGACTAAGGCATAGGGCTCTCCTTCAGGATTCCCTCCAAAAATAGATATCACTACATATCTATATTCTGGCTCTACCCTAGCAACCCACTATGACGAGATGGGTCCATCCGACTCCAGCGACCTTTTCAGGTCATTAAACACTTAGGCGATCTCTCTTTGAGTTGGGAATGCCTGACTCAGTAACACGGATCGAAGGGACTCTCCAGTCCAATAGGAAAAACAATAAATCTCAAAAAAGAGATGGCGTGTTCCTGATCTGGTTAGATGCTTTACCCTAGCTAAGTATCGGACAACCTCCCAATCGGCGTCAAAAGGGTAAACAATATCAGATGCATATGGCTTGTATTGATCGGCGAATCATACTGGCTTACGTGCAAATG
>VSTD030004442.1:0-10290 GCA_008808055.3 Sporobolus alterniflorus
CTCCCCCCCCCCCCCCCCCCCCCACACACACACAACCATGCATGATAACCCTACCGAGCAGTAGCAGTTGCCTTTTATTCCAAGTATCTTTTGGGAATTTTTCTGGGCCCATTTACAAGAAAGTTGAAATTTAGGTCATGGCAGAGCTTGTTTTCATCAAACAATCCAGGATCTCAGGCAACAAAATGATAAAAACTGCTTTATTGAGTTTGCTTATTTGCTCTCTTGGTTTCATCTGCACTTGCATGGCCCTTTGTCATAATATGCAATTCCTTGCAGTTGATTTCAACAATTGCCTGCTCTTTTAGGTCAAAGCACTTGGAGAAGAAATGGGAATAGGATTTCTTGGAATTGGTTTCCAGCCAAAGTGGGCACTAGGTGATATACCAATAATGCCAAAGGTATTCATTCAAACTAGTTAACTCTGGACTCTTGAATTTTGCAGTACTGCTGAACTGATAATTAGTTGCGACTTTATCCCAATGTTCTTGTTGTGACTTCCAGTGTCACCATAGCATACTTGAAGTTTCCATGAGAAGCTAATATCACTATAAATTGTCATTTGGTGATTGTCCCCTTTCCCTTTCTTGGCACAACAATATGCCATCAAACCTCCATAGTAGATGTATTATTCATTGAGAATAAAATTGTCTTTTAAATAATACTCTTGTTCTGTACCTTTATTTGATGCAACATTGTCGAATATTTTCCTGTTTTTGTAACAATCTGACTATATAATTGGTGTTGCTTTGTAGGGAAGATATGAGATAATGAGGAATTACATGCCTAAAGTTGGTTCTCTTGGACTTGATATGATGTTCCGAACGTGCACTGTGCAGGTGAGCATATTTATGTCGATGAACAAAGCATGAACTGCATAATTCTATTTTTCTCCATTTGAGTTCATCACAATAGTATGTGAAATTTCTAATTGAGACTTAAAATCAATCATTTCTATACAATTTTACTGATTTGGAGTTCAATCTCATGCAGGTTAATCTTGACTTTAGTTCAGAGCAGGATATGATAAAGAAATTTCGCGCTGGCCTTGCATTGCAGCCTGTGGGTATTGGTATTATATTCTATTTTCATTTTCTTTGCTGTTTTCTTATCATCCTGTGTTCATTTGACAGATTGCAACAGCGATATTTGCGAACTCTCCCTTCAAAGAAGGAAAACCAAATGGGTTCCTCAGCTTAAGAAGGTGTTTGCTTCATAGCTCGTTGAAACTTGCACATGTTGTTTTCTTACTGGCAGTTATTAACATTTAGGGGTCCTAACATTTAACACCATTCCCATCATTTGTAGCCATATATGGACAGATACCGATAACAACCGAGCAGGGATGCTTCCTTTTGTCTTCGATGACTCATTTGGGTTAGTAATCAAGTGAACACTTTGCTCTCCCTCTTGAATGCCTGCAACTTGATTTGATGGCCTCAGTTATGTCCTATATGAAACTATGCTGATTATAATATTTTCTTCTGTGCAGTTTTGAGCAATATGTGGATTATGCATTGGATGTTCCAATGTATTTCGTGTATCGGAATAAGAAATACATTGATTGTACTGGAATGTCATTTCGGGTCTCTTTCTATCTCAAATGCCCTATTATATCTATGAAGAAAGCCAAAGGTCCTCAACTCAGTTGGTTGGGGCTCCCGAGCGGCAACTCGAGGTCTCGGGTTCGATACCCGGTGGGACGAATTTTGGGCCTCGTTAAAAAAATCCCTTCGCTGTGCCTCATCCGCTCTCGGGTATCTGTGCCTGTTCGCCACCCTCCGGCAGGGGCCGTTGTAGAGTGGGCAGTTGACACGGACCGTTAGTGATGGGAGGCCAGGGTTCGAGGGTTTTCTCGACCGGGACCAGTTGGTTCCGTGACTTCTTAGCCATCAATGGGTTGTACGCCTTGAGTGCCGTCCCCAGGCAATGTCAGTGAGGGCGGCTTTCCCCTCCCCGATCGAGTTTTTTTTATCTGTGAAGAAAAAAGATCTATGCTTTTAAAACTTCAAAATTTGTTATAAAGCTTTCATCTAATGTTTTTATTTGGTTTTTATTTGTTTGGCAGGATTTTATGGCAGGAAAGCTCCCATCGGCTCCTGGGGAGTTGCCTACTTTAAATGATTGGGAAAACCATCTAACAACAATTTTTCCTGAGGTTCAACCTTTTATTGGGTTACATGGCCATATACTACTTATTGTGGTGTTATAATTAGTAATAATCACTTGCCAATGTATTCTGCTTACAGGTTAGGTTGAAGAGATACCTAGAAATGAGAGGAGCTGATGGTGGACCATGGAGGAGATTGTGCGCGTTACCCGCATTTTGGGTTTGTCAGCTGTTTTGTTTTTTAATTCGTTTTGTATTACTGTACACTATATCTGATGCCCATTATAAACTTGTTATTTTTTATTAGTTTCATGCTTTTGGTTAAAATTTGTATCACATTTGCGCCTTAATGTTACTTATATACAGGTTGGGCTGTTATATGATGAGGAATCATTACAAGGCATTTTAGACATGACTTTTGATTGGACGAACGAAGAAAGAGAGATGCTAAGACAGAAGGTAATTTCTACTCCCTGTACCTCTGTGTTCTGAAATGCTGTTGTTTGAAAATTACAAAGTCGTTTTGGCTTACAATTTTGATTGTGCAATGGAGAAACAATAAAACCATAGTAGGTTGAATCAGCCTCTCTGTGTATATATTTGATCAGGTACCAGTGACTGGTTTGAAGACGCCATTTCGTGATGGATATGTAAGAGATTTAGCTGAGGAAGTTTTAAAACTGGCCAAGGTTGATGATTTTCCTTGATACCTTTTTTTCTCAAAGAAAGGTCAACCACCCAAGTTCTTCATAGAAATGTTGTTTGTGATATTGGCCATGTTGATGTAATACAGAGTGGGTTAGAAAGAAGAGGATACAAGGAGGTCGGATTCTTGAGAGAGGTGGATGAGGTGGTGAGAACAGGTAACGTACTAATTTCATTCTTTTTGAGAGGATGTGCTAATGCCATTCAGCATTGTGCACATCTTCATTCATTTGATTGTATAGAGTACCTCCTCCTGATTAGGGGTGTCCACCTAAAGCAATATTTTGCTGTCATTTTGTTTTGTTTGGAATGGCACTCCTTTCCCTGAAGATTCTAACTTCTTTTATTGTTACAGGAGTGACACCTGCTGAGAAGCTTCTGAATCTGTATGAGACGAAGTGGCAGCGCAACGTGGACCCTGTTTTTGAGGAATTGTTATACTGATAATGCTTAGACCGCTGGAGAGAGCCTGTAGATGCAGCCCCGTACGAAACCCCATCTTCATTTGATTGAACGGCTTGGGTCTGGATAGCCAATCCCTGCAGTCCAGATTCATCTTGGTTACCATCTGACGAGGAAAACGCCACCAGTGATGTGTCTACAATAACTTGGCTCGGATCACCGTCTTGAAACGTTTTGCCGCTTTTGATTTTCCTCCTTGTTCAGGGATGGAACAAACAGCTGTTTGTACCAACCCTTCTGTTCCGAGATGAATGCCGAGTGGAAATAAAACCATCTGCTGTACGATGGGAGCAATAAGTTTTCCTTTCAAAAAATGCTGGAATTTATGTATTGGTGCTCTCCATGAGGGTGACGTTTATTTGATCCGCACGAGTGATACTAATAATAATCTGATTGTCACTCTTTCCGCTTGTGTCCGTGTTACTAATTGGAAACGAAAGTGTTTTATGGTTATTTAGATGGAAAAGTTTTATCAGGCCCCAGATTGATTAATATTATTTATCTTTATCAATAACCACCGATGCAGGCATTGTATTGATAAGAGAAACAGAAAGTGCTGATCATGCGTGCTTGTGTTTCTTCTTGTTGCTCTGTCAATTGTGATGCAGCCGTTACTACTAGAAACACAAAATGTCTGAAAGCCGTCACAGTTGGAGAGAGAAACCAAGCGGTTTGAAAGCGTGCTCGTGTCGTGCAAGTCTTCTGACCAAGCCTGTCAACGTCAAAAATTTGTAGGAAATTTCACGTATATGGATTCAGTTGTTGTAAACATTTAACATTAGTAATTTATCTGTTCTTAAATTATTATCATCATTGATTTTTAAGTTACTTGATCCTTTATTTTATTTAAAATATTAGTTTACATATAAAAAATTATAAAATCATGTATACGATAATTTTGAAACTTTTTAACAAGATAAATAACTAAAATGTAACTAAAAATACCAACAGCGATGATCTAAGAACCGATGGAGCAGTAGTTAGAAGAAGCCCGTCTCTGCTCTCCGACCAGGACTCTCTCGGCGGCTGCGCGCACGCCACTGCTACCAACCGCAGCCGGCACCACCCGCCGCACGCACCTACTCGTACACCTCTTTCTCTCTCAACGTCTCACTGCCACGCGGGTCCCACTGTCGCTCGACCCTAAGCATTCGCGCAGTGGCCCCGCCCTTGTATATCTCCCAAACTATACTTAAGCAGAGCTAAACCCGGGCATTATGTAACCAGATATTTATCGAACTGTGGCTACAGTTATTCAGCCTTGTTGTGGGAGGTTCCAATAATGTATGTTACAGATCTGCATGCTGAAGCTTGTTCCGAAATTTGGAACCTGATAAAAATAAATCCATCCGTCATAATTCAATAATGAATGATTGGTCGCATCATCACACCGGGCACTGGCGGTTCTATACTGGAGCATGTTTGGGGCGTGATAGGCCACTTTGTTCTGAGGAAAGCTATAGGCCATTATCCTCCACCACCACCACTACTAGCTAGCTAGCTAGCCTTTGCAGTTGGACCAAACAGTTGCACATCGTAATCACACAACCATCAGTTTTTTTAAGAGATTATTATAAACATAGAACGAAAAAAGAACCCGTGAAACTCGTGCACAAGGCTGCTCTGATCGAATTGAAACCAAGGAACACAGGCAGTTAAATCCAGCAGAGTTGCATGCTTTGGTCTCGCTCAATTTTGGTTATAACTCGGCATTTTCGATCACAATTAGCCCCGTTTTCGGCGTCCCGATGTCTTGGTTTTGTTTTTGACTAGTAGATTATATGGTTGGGAAATGAAAACAGTGTTTTCCGATAGTTTCCAACCATTTCTCATCCCTGTATGTGACACCGTCTCACCCTGCGCGCCATGCGGTGACAGGGATAGTGGGCCGAGTTTTCCAATGGGCTACATTGGTCTGACTGTTTCGGCGCCGCGTAGATGTGCCCATTTCTGAGAACAATCTTCTAGAGGATGTAAATGTGAAAAGGGGGTTTTTTCAAAAGGACCAGCATGTTTTGCCCAAGCTACAGAGATTCTCTTTTTTTTTATGACCAGTACGTGAATAAAAGTAGCAGCCAAGTTGCTAGTACCAAACAAAGAAGTGGACGCTTGCAACTTTTGGAGAGGCGGAAAAGGTGCTCTCGGCCCTCGTGAAGGGTACACACATCCGGGGCCGTGGTTGCACGTCACCGATGATGTAACCCTCCTACCATGTTTTAATTAGTCCAGCCCGCCTCTCTGGTTACATTTCTGCGGCGCGGCTGCCTGTTTCGGAAGGGTGGGGTCATCCGTCGTGTCGTCCAATACATGCGGCGTCAGCGTGTCGGTGGGCGCCGTACCAGCTAGCACCTCCCCTCCAGCCTGGGGGGGCCCACCCACCAACTTTTTGAGCCCAATCATCCCGTGTACACACTGGCTGCTGCTGCTTTTAAAAGCTTATTAAAACGACAACACCAATTAACCTTTTACTTTTTTGTTTCTTTTTATTTATTATTGGTTAGCTTATTTTTAAACTAACCAATAATAAATAAATATAGACACGGGAAGGTTCCGCAACAAAGGGATAAGGACTTGGTGATTATGGGTAGAAATGAGCGGGCACGTGACTCTAGATTAGATTATTCTGAGAGTAGATAAAAACCAAGGAGCGCAAAGCACCTAGAACAGAAATAGGCAGCTAGACGCGTTGTTTGCTTGCGCTGGGCAAAATCCGCGGTTGCCAGGTGCGACACGCTTTCTCGATCTTTTCATCTTTTCTGGTGGCATCCGACGGAATATGCCTTCCCCAAATCCCCAGTCTGCCCTCCCCCCATCGCTACAAATACACCCTCCTCGGGCTCATCTAAACCTTCCCCATTTCCGCAAGCGATTAAGCATTCCAGCCCGCCTCCTCTTCTCCCGTCTTCTTCTTCTTAGGTCGCTGGAATTCTAGTCCCCGCTTCTTCTGCAGATCCAGGCCATGTTTACCTTACGGTTCCTCTGACGAGCGCCGCCGTCCGATGAAGCTCCGCGTGCTCCGCGGCCGCCGCTCCCACTCCTTCTCCGTTGCCTTCCTCTACTGGTTCTACGTCTTCTCATGAACGCCTCGCCCTCGCCCTCTCTCTTCCCCTCCGACAAACTCTAGCTGATCAGATCTCCCTCCCTCCCTCTCTTAGTTTCTCGTCTTCCCTGAATCCGTCCGCTCCAAAAGGATCCCGTTCGATCCGGCCATGTCGTCGTCGTCGCGCCGGAGCTCCAGCCACACCACCGACGAGCGCAAGCGCAAGAGGGCGCTCTCCAACAGGGAGTCGGCGCGCCGCTCCCGCGCGCGCAAGCAGCTGCGCCTCGAGGAGCTGGTCGCCGAGGCGGCGCGCCTCCAGGCCGAGAACGCGCGGGCGCGGGCGCGAGTCGCCGCCTTCGAAGCCGAGCTGGCCAGGGTGGACGGCCGCAACGCCGTCCTGCGCGCGCGCCACGGCGAGCTGGCCGCCAGCCTGCAGGCGCTCACCGGCGTGCTCGAGGTCTTCCAGATGGCCGGCGAGCCCGTCGACATCCCGGAGATCCCGGACCCACTGCTCCGCCCCTGGCAGTCGCCCTTTCCCGTGCACCCCATCGCTGCCGACGCCTTCCCCCAGTACTGAACTGAGATTGTGTGGTGCTGCTAGGTGGTGACTGCCCGCATGCTGTTCATCATGATGTTTGCCAGAATAATCTGTGTGTGCTTGTTGTAATCTTTTATCGTATCTTGTACTACTAGCATTCATTGAAGTGTGTACCCGTGGAGCAAGACGGTGTGGATCTGTATGCAACGGGACCACATGCATGGGGTGTGATTGTAATACCTCTTTTCACATTGAACCAATGTATGCTTGTGTTTTTGTGTCATTGGTTTACCTGTTTGTGATTGAGCTGAATTGTACAGCAATTTACTATCTGTGTCTGATTCAATCCAAGCCCATCTGTTGTTGTTGACGGTATGGTGAAATTGGTATCCCATCTTTGTTTGTTCCCATGATTCTTTTTTAAAGTTAGGATAAGCCTTACTACAGTTGGCAACACAGATTGTCGCATCTTTTTGCTGCTGTGACTTCGAGGAAGGTGACTGACTATCCTCGAGAGAGCATTTTCTTTTGTGGTTCTGGTTAGACTATCTTTAAGGTGATTCAAAAACAAGATACATTTGCTCATTTGAGTAAGCAGCACAGTAACAACTTATTCTATCTCTCTTTCAACAACCAAACTCATCTATACACATTCCTCATCCCTCACTTCTCTCTCCACCAGACAAGCAGCCAACCTCCCTTCACTCTGATGGTCGCCCTCCACCTCATCGTGCCCTTCTTCCTCGTCGGCTGGCCTCCCTCCACCCCGTCGTGCCCTTCTTCCCGACTGATCGACCTCCCTCCACCCCATCGCTCAGCCTCCACCTGTTGTGTCCTTCTTCCCCACCGGGTGGCCTCCCTCCCCTCCACCAGCGGCCGCCCTCCACCCCATCGCCGCCCTTCTTCCCCGCCTTGGAGCAGCTCATCGAGATCCCCTCGAGCCCCGTTGAGATCCAGTCGCTGTCGTCTGGGCTCCACCCCGCAACCACCCTTCACCTCGCCGCCGCCCTTCTTCCCCGCTTGGGAGCAGCTCGTCGAGACCCCCTCATCCCCGTTGAGATCTAGTCGTTGCCGTCTCCACTGCCACTTCTACGCGTCATAGGACAACCAACCACAGTCGCTCACACTAAGTTTGCCTCGCCTACACCGGGTACCTATGTTTAGGTCTCCTCTCTCCTCGTTGCCCAAAATACGTCACCGTCTGGGTACTCTATTGGAGACGGCTGCATCTCGCTACAATGTCTCATCAGGACGCATTTTGGGTATGTGTTATTGTTGGAGATAGGCTTATGAACTTTATCTGTGGATCTAAAATGTTGCCCTTGAAGAACAAAGCCTCACAAAGAAATCTGAATTCAATAAACCCTCTGTCAGGTAAAGGATCACAGGCGCTCGAGTAACCCTCTGTCAAGTAAAGGGTCACATCAACTCTGAATTTAGCATGCCCCTATCAGGATTTGAGCTCGCCCCTGAGACTTGTGTGAATGATTGATTACATAAGGATGGACCTGGAGACAACGAATTTTCCGGTTGCTGGCATGAAGATGATGTTGTAATGTAACAAACGGCAGCTCCGGTCATAGCATATCAGCTCATAATCCCTCGAGCATATCGAAACCCAAGCCACTTGGCGAGAACTCATAATATTTCATCAACACTTCGGGGCAAAGTTGTCTACTTCATGACAGTGACATTACAAAACATAGCAAAACATAGCAGGGATTCAAAAACCGTTCCCTGCCGATTTTACTGAAAACCGGCTAGTTTTCGATATAAACTTCAATTTTTGAAATTTTGGGAAAATAAAACTGAAAAAACCCCAAGTGGCTTTCTCAAAAACCGAGTGGATTTCATGGTTTATCGATTGAATTTTTATTTGAAATTCAAATTATGAATAACAAACGATAAACCGACTGATTTTTCCAATTTTTTAAATTCCTCAAAATTTAATATATTTTTAATCATAACCGATCGGTTTTCAATGAACCAAAGAAACCCAACTAGAATGATTTTGTCGGTTTTCATGATAACCGACCGATTTTTATTGATATTTGAACCCATGATCCAAACACACAAAATGCATATGGAAACAAGATCTATAGCTACATGTATCACTTCTAATTTTCCAGTCCTTCAGTCTTAACTGGGTAACCAATACAAACAATTAACTGATGTTATAGTAGCTGAGATAAGTCTTTACATGTCACCTGAATAACTGTCCTGAGAAATCGCCCATATACACAATAATCTAAGAGAATGATGTGGTTATTTCGTCCACGTGATTTAATTTTCATATCAACCATTACCCATGACATACGCCGGGATCGGCGCAAACACCACCTGCCCGTAAACATGCTTTTTTGCCTGCTCAAATGGTTATCTGTATCTCACGGCCCGATCGTGCCCGTGTCGAAGTAGAGCGTCGTCCCAGAGGAGGATCCGCCTCCGGTGACGCCCTCCATGATTGCGAACCGCATGTCCTCAGAAGGCTTCCAGTGCCGCTTCCGCTGATTGATGAACCAGTTGTTGATCTGCTTTGGATCGAGGCCGGTCATCGCGGCGAGCCTCACCTTATCCTCTTCCTGTCACGACCACCGTGCCGGCAGATCACAGCCAGGTCAATTTTGTTTACAGTTCTGACAATTGAAAGTTCAGAGGTGCTGTCAGGATGTTACCGTGGGGTACGGCCAGCGGTAGTGTGTGTTCCACCAGTCCATCAGAGCCCACCGAGCGTCTTTTGGTAGCTTCCCTTTCTTCCTCTTCTTCAAGAACTCGGACCGTAGGCGGCTCAGACAGCCACTATACTTCTTGAGCAACATCTCCTTTAGCTCACGGTCAGCTAAGCATGAGCTGTGCTCCTGACCCAGGTCTGTCGCATCCGTGTCTCCTGGGCATGGTTCATCTTCCGAGGACCCTACCATTTCATCTTGCAGGCACAAAGATTTCAGTTCTCGGCATATTTGGAAAAAAAGGCACGGGTATATTAATTGAACCATCAGAGTAGCAGGAGTATAGAATGCTATCCACTCGCTGATAAAAAAAATGAGAATCACGCATTTGTGCAGGTGACAGAAGTGTGGCACATCCAGGACCAAGCATATAAACACTGAAAATCTGAAATCATGCTCTGTACAGAAACAAGGCATCCAACACAGGCAAAAATTTGGGCAGCTACAGACTGCCCTTATTCTAAAAGTCTGTTAAGAACAGAAAACCAAGGGACTTCAGCACTGGTGAATAATCCATATTCTTTCTTTTTCCCTTTTTCTTTTCTTGAGAACAATAGTAAACACTCACTAGAAGTAAATGTGAAAATGCGCTTTAAAATGTTTTGAGTGAAAACACGCTCAAGAGTCAAGAACAAAGGAATCACCATAACTCATTTTTCCTGGAGGTTCCTACTTCCTAGAGCCATATGTAACTTCAGCAGATCGG
>VSTD030004443.1:0-10289 GCA_008808055.3 Sporobolus alterniflorus
CTAGGTTAGTACATAAGGCAAATACATGGTTATTTCATACATTCACTCGATATGTTGGCGCATGAAATTGATGTTTTATGAGTGCCAACAGTGGTCGCCCCAGGGAATGGCTGGCGCTGAGGTGGTCCAGAGTGCGCAGCCTGCTTAGCCTGGTTCTATACCCTAAGTGTGTGCACTTTGTCTCCCTTATACTGTTGGCTCACTACTAGGGGCCCAGACAGAGGGCACCCCTGACCAAGGGCCTCATCACACCATAGAAAGTGTTGCGCTGAGTTACCCATGCCCCGTAATATGACTAAGGACCGTCAGTCATAACAAGGTTAGGAACCTAGGATTGGAATACAACAGGGGCAATTACTGCTATCTGTGATGTCACTTGCATGAATCAATATGCGTTTAGACAAAAGATGGAATCAAGACCCCTAAAAAGGGGCCATGTGCTGCCATCGATGTCTCCTCCAACAACGGTGGTGGCTGCTGCTGGACCCACCGGTAGCACCCCCCAA
Organism: Sporobolus alterniflorus; assembly: GCA_008808055.3. Taxonomy (NCBI): domain Eukaryota; kingdom Viridiplantae; phylum Streptophyta; class Magnoliopsida; order Poales; family Poaceae; genus Sporobolus; species Sporobolus alterniflorus. The sequence goes on from VSTD030004443.1 coordinate 507, forward strand.
GGGACCCTCCATCGCGTCTTCTCCAGCTTCAGTGGTGGCTACTGCCAGGGTCACTGGCAGCACCCCTAGGGCCCACCATCGACGTCTTCTTCAGCTTCAGTGGTGGCCGCTGCCAAGCTTACTGGCAGCACCCCCTAGGGGGCCCACCATCAACGTCTTGTTTAGCTTTGGTGGTGGCCGCTATCGGACCCGCCGGTAGCACCCCTTAGGGGGCCTGCCATCGACGTCTTGCAACAAGTGATAGCCATTTTCAGTATCTTCTGGCAACAACTCCCAAGGGGCCACTGTGGTACACACTATGTTGTGGTGTGTTCTACTAGCAAGACATTTCTACACAATCAATTTTTGCCAAGCCCTTGCAATGCTAAGGGCACGGAGGAGACAATTGTGAAGAAACAACATTCAACAGAAACAAAATAGAGTTTATTTACAAACACCAAAAACACAGCGTCTACAAGAGAGCATGTTGAGCCCTACGTGTCTTCAGCTTGACACTCAAACCATGCAGCCACGAGCTTTGCGGTATCCTGAACGCCGGCCCACGCTGCCTCCTCGGTCTCTGCATCGGGGCCCTGCACTACCAGCTCCATGGAGACCTAGGGTTCCCAGCTACGGAAGCACAGCAGCACGTGCTCTGCCACAACCACCACAAGGACACGACCCTTTGCTTCCAACTAGCCGTCGATGACTTCCTCTAGCTACGACATCTTCACCCCCACAGAGTCGAGCAGCGAGAGCGCAGTGGTAACCTCTCCCACAGGGCCCACGGGGTGAATGGGGCTGAAGCCGAGGGGCACTAGCGCTGCCTCAGTCTGGCCCAAAAAATCCCAGACCTTTTGTGCTTCACCTGACTGAGCCGCGTGGAGCTCCTCTAGCCTCTACCTCTAGCGAGCGGCGACCAGTTCCTGAAGCTCCGCCTCAGCCAGTCGTCTCTCCCTATCAACTAGCTCCGCCTCCCTGGTGTCCAAACGGGCGTGCCTAATGTCAGCAGCGAGCTCGTGGTTAGACACCGTGAGCTGGGTCATCTCCAGCTTCTTCTGCTCCTCCGCTAGGGTAGCCTCGTGGGTGTGAAGACTGGCCTCATGTGATGCGACCCCCTTTAGCTTGCGTTCAAGTGAGGTATCGACTGCCTCACGGTGGACCTGGAGGTCCCGCTCATTCTCCACCACCGCTCGATCCCGCTCACTGACGGTGAGTGAACGTGCACTGAGGTCCTCCTCTTGCTTGACGGTGGTGTTGGCGATGCCTTTACTGTCAGCATATAGGCTCTTGGCATTGGCTAGCATCTGCTAAGCCTGGGCATCGAGCTCGTTGATGGCAGCTTGCTGCCTGTCGAGCAGGATCTCCATCACATCAGTATACTTTTGCCTCGCCTTTGCCTTCACCTTCTCTGAGGCTGTCACCTTCTTCAGTAGGGAGAAACACTTTAAAAGGCACAACCGCTCTTCATCCAGGTCTTCCCTCTCCCAACGGAGCACGTTGTGCACCTGGTTCAGTGCAAAGTGGGTCGTGCCCATACCGTCCAAGAGGGAGACATCTCCCGACGCCCTGATAGGGCGGTGCCCCAAGATGACCTCAGGTTGCTCCACGGGCTCCTCGATGGTGTTGTCAAGGTCCGCTGAGTCCATGACAGATTTCTCTACTGCCCCCACCGCCATGGCCTTCCTGGCATTCGCCTCCTCAGCGACCTTCTTATCTACGGCAGCCTTAGCTGTTGTGGCCCTGTCCATTGCGGCTCTATCTACAACAGCCTTGTCAGTGGCAGCCTTGTCTATAGTAGTCTTGTCAGCTGTGGCCCTATCAGCCACAGCCTTCTCAGCTGCAGCCTTGACAGTCGCAACCTTCTCAATAGCGACAACCTCCACAACCCTCTTCTTTGTTGTAGCCTCCTTGGCAACTGCATCATCTACGACACCCGCTATCGCTCCAGCGCCCCCCTCACTGGGTGCGACAAACTCACCGCCGCTGGATAAGCTAGTCTCCATTGTCAACAACACACCTGCCCCAAGGTCGGCCTGTGGCGCAGCAGTCGCCTTTGAGCCCTACAACCCTGTCGCTATGGGGCCACCGTGAGTAGGCTTGCTGCCTCATGACACCTTCCTCCTCCTTTGTAGGGTGACGTTATCCTCTAACGACACCTCAACATCGACATGCTGATGCTAGGAGTCCGACCTAGACCTGACCCCCCATTGATGTTGACATTCCCTTCCCCTTGCCAGAGTCTGGGGCACTGTCGACGCTCCTCCTGGCATTGGTATCACCTATCCTGGGGATACACACACCACGAGTCGGGTCCCCCACTTGTCAGGCCGCAAGGTTGATATCGTCCAGGGATGACATCTCGCTCAAAAGCAATGACCTCACGGCCTGATGCAGGCAAATCGACACGCAAAGCTCCAGAGGTGTGACGAAGTCATGGGAAGACGAGTCTGTGCTTAGCTTCAATAGTGTCACCGCCAGCACGTACGACTCAAGGTCTGACCTATCGCCATGCTCCAAGCGCCTGGTGTCATTCAGGCCGGTGTATAGCCAAGCTGGCCGGGAGTGGTCTTGGAGCAGAGAGATGTGCTTCGACACGAAGACATGCAAAACCATCGTTGAAGTTTGGCCTTTCTCTGCCAAGAATTGGATTCTCCTCTTCACGAGGCGATACTCCGACTGCAGGTCGGGGACCTTCTCCCAGCAAGAGCAGTTACTCGGGGCGGCAGTCAGGAACACCAACCTATCATAGACCCCCTGCATTACCACCCAATCCTGCCTCCGATGATCCCACTTGTCGGGGGTGACAGCGGTGATGTATGGCACATGGCCCTTGACCCCGTGCTGGAAGTATTAGTCGCTGATGGGCCCCGCATCACACCCAGCGTAGCGCAACACATGGTAGAGCCTGAGGAGGCACACCGATGGCCGCACGCCTACGTACATCTCGCACAGATGCATGAAGACCTCCACCAAGGTGATGGAGTGTGGCGACAGGTGCTACAACTGGAGTCCACACGTCTCCAGCAACGTGAAGAAGGAGGAGAATGGGAGCACCAGCCTGGTAAGGCCTTAGGCGGTGAAGTATATGAACTCACTGGGCCTCAAGCCGATGAGTGGGGCGATCCCACATCGGACCTTGTCCTCATATCCGGCCGCTTGCCAGCCAATTTACTTCCTCAACTTCCTAAGGTCTTCGAATGATCGAAGGCGAGAGGATGAGAGGGTAGAAGCCATCGCTGCAAGTGGAGACTGGGTTCAGAACAAAGCAAAGGGCTCAAGTGCAAAGAGAGGAGACCAAGTTTTGTGCGAGAAAGGTGGAATGAGGAGCGTGGGTCTGCCGGCACAACACCTCCCTCCTTTTACCCCCACTCATGCGACGTTTAGGGAAAATGTTGTGCGTGGTGCTAGGTGTCTGCACCCCCTGCGCGCGACCTACACCAACAATGACAGGTGATAGATAGCAGGGGTCAATCGACCCATACACAATTGAAATAAGGTGAAGAGTCCCACAGGCGTGGTGTACAGAGCGTGCTACCACATCGGTTCGAAAACCATGGCAGTAATTGTCTCGGCGCCCGCAACGCCCATTGTGCCATGATCGGCAGTTGCCGCAAGGGGATCATCGCTGCAATGCATCGTCAGCCAGGATGCGCGCTTCTGTGCCAAGCGCCAATTGTGCACTACCACGCGTCCACTGGCAGAGGCGCATTACCATTCCAGCCGCCAAGGCAAAAATTTAGAAGGACTGTGCGGGGAAAGAAGATGTTGGCCCCACCTGTAGGTTCGCTGCCCCTACTGAGGTGGGCCCGGGGGCCACTGTCGGTACCCTGCACACTAGGAACCCCCGCACACCATCTTCAAGTGGAGTCAAGGGGCAGAGTGTACAACCATGAGCTGTCACACGTCCTGCGGCTCCGGATCCTTCCTCCTTGCAAGGGAGGGCTCTGGTGCTACCACACGTCCCGCGGCTCTGAATCCCACCTCCTTGCTAGGGAGGGCTCTAGCACTGCTATATGTCCCGCTGCTCTGGAGCTCGCCTCCCTGATCAGAAGGGCTCCGATGCTGGCATGCATCCCGCGACACTCTATGGGTAGTGAATAAAGAAATATTAAGACACAAAAGGCGTGCAGAAAGGCTCGCGCATTACCGAGGTGTATCTGCATGTTACCGAGGTACCTGCAAGACGTGCAGGCAGACGATGATGTCATGACATGCGCAACATGCATACCTGAGGCTACAATGCTATGCTAAAGTATGTCGCCGCATGGTTGACCGCTCGCGGGCACGATTGGTAGAAGCTATGACCCAACAAGACGGGGCTACGCAGCAGACCCCATGCCGCATGACAAGATTGACAAGACGGGACGTGTCGGGCGCCGCCCGCACCATCATGACGCTACATCTGCAATTAATGCCCTATATACGGCATAGGATCTCTTCGGCCTTAGGGTCACCTGTCGAGCCTGGGTCACAGTGTAACCATCCGGCCTTAGGCTATAAAAGATCGAGTGGACGGCAGGTGCTCAGGACAAGGCATTCTGGGCAAGTGCTACTAATGACTTGAACAACACACAATAATACAACAACACTCTTACGTGGACATAGGGTATTACACATCGACAACCCGAACCACGTAAACCATCACGTCCATTGTGCTTTCTTTATAGCTAGAACTCAAGAGACCTAAGCGTGCGGTCCGCCATTATTGGATTTTTTTCTCCAGCAGGTGTAATTTGCGCCTTATCCTCTAGTGAAGTACCCAGAATGCCCCCTCAAGGTGTCGGCCCAACGAAGCACTCCCCTCAACCTCGTTTGGATAGAATCCACGCCGATGAGCTGGCCGGGAAATGGTTCCTCGCTGCGGGTGGAAATCACAGGGTCTCGCTCCCTGGTGTGCCAAACGGGCCCCTATGGGGAGCTCTCAGACCCGGTCAAGTCCAACCAAGCGAGTGCCAGGGGCATTTCAGTCACACCACGAAAAAGGCCACTTTGGCGAAGGCGGCTTTGGTTTTCCCCAACCTCGCCTTTTCCGCGTTTGCTTCCGACACCATCACGTCACGCAGAGGCGATTCTGTCTCTTCTCAACAACCGCCAGAAGCTAGATTTCTTTATCGGGGTTCGTGCCCAGCGATTGATCCGGTGGCCGCGTAATCAGTGTTCTTGGTTCCTTGGGCTGGGGGTGTTCGATTTCGATCGCTCATCTGCTCGCCGGCTCTCTCCGTAGTTCCTTCGGTTCGTCTCCCCGTGCTATCGGTTATTCGACTCGTGCGGGTCAGGAGGAGATGATGCGGATCTGCGTCTCGGCGTTGACCCGCCGTCGGCGGCCGGATCGCGCGGTGAGTCTGCGTTTCCTCATGGCTTTTTGTATGTATCCTACTGCTAGACAGTTTTATGCGTGCTACTCGTTTTAGCTCACAGTTCTCGCAGAGGGGCATATTTCCTTGGTTTCTTTGCAGTTGTTGTACTAGTGTGAAATGATATATCCGCGTGATACATGTTTTCTCTTCTTCTGCACCATAAAGTAAACACTAATAACAATTTTTGAGGAACGGTTCTTACACGTGGATGTCCTACTGCAATCTGCGGTTGTTGAAACAAACTTGTTGATTCAAATGCTTTGAACAAATAATGAAGTAAGAATTGCACGCCCATCGGGCTGTCCTTTTTAACTATGTTTTTATTTGGGTGTAAGGCAGTCCAGGTCATAAAAAGATTAATTTTTATTACTCAAAAGAATCTAACCATGTTTTTAACTAATCTGGAACACCGTTTAGATCCTCTAAATCACATGTTTTATTACTGCATACCGATTTCTCATTATGTTTTTGATTGGCTTGATAGAACCATTGGCTATTTGTTTGCACTGATGACGATGTTCATAAATTAGTTCATTTTTTCTGATTCTTGTTCTCAGTCACTTCTAAATGGCTTACCAAATTTCAGGTCGATACTGTGAGGGTAGGATTCCAATGGTTGGCTAGCATTTCCTCCTCAGTTAGAGCTACTGAAAGCCAAAGGTGCTCAAATACGTATGCAACTTTGTGTTCTGCTGCTCCAGATATCCCATCAAGAGAAACACCATCATTGTCAGAAATGCTTGTTGATTCATTCGGGAGGTTTCACAATTACATGAGAATCTCCTTGACTGAGCGATGTAATCTGAGGTGCCAATATTGTATGCCTGATGAAGGAGTTGAACTAACACCAAAGTCAGAGCTCCTATCACATGATGAAATAATTCGAATTGCTAACCTTTTTGTTACTTCTGGTGTGGATAAGATTAGATTAACTGGTGGAGAGCCCACTGTAAGAAAAGATATTGAAGATATTTGTTTACATCTTTCTGGCTTGAAGGGACTGAAAACTCTTGCAATGACCACAAATGGTATCATTCTTGCTAAGAAGCTCCCGAAATTGAAAGAATGTGGACTCAGTGCTTTAAATATAAGTTTGGATACATTAGTATCTGCAAAGTTTGAATTCATGACAAGGCGGAAAGGGCACTCGAAGGTCATGGAATCAATAGATGCTGCTGTTGAACTTGGATATAACCCTGTGAAGGTACTCAGCTTTTAGCATACTAGGATATTTGTGGGTTTTCCCAGTTAAATGTTTCCTTCATGGAATCATACTCATAGTTATTTACATTTGCTGATTTATTTTTGTTCACCCTTTTTATACCCAGGTCAACTGTGTCATTATGCGAGGTATGAATGATGATGAAATCTGCAATTTTGTTGAATTGACAAGAGACAAGCCCATCAATGTTAGATTTATTGAGTTTATGCCATTTGATGGTAATGTTTGGAATGTGAAGAAGCTAGTTCCTTATGCAGAGATGTTGGACAAAGTGGTAAGGCACACCTCTTAAAAATGCACTTTTATGTTCTTCCATCAGCATCTAGCTATTGCATCAAAACTGAGTCATTTGTTTATTTTATTTTATTATGTAATCTAATCGTAATTTCTCATGTGATTGACACACATTTGAATCAGCGACAAAGTTTTAAAGGTGTAGAGAGACTTCAAAACCACCCTACAGAAACAGCAAAGAATTTCAGGATTGAGGGACATGTTGGGACAATTTCATTTATTACATCAATGACAGAGCACTTCTGTGCTGGATGCAATAGACTGCGGTTACTGGCTAATGGAAACTTCAAGGTGTGCTTATTTGGCCCCTCAGAGGTATGCTGAACTGCTTCCATGGCTAAGCTTTGGTTCATGTTCTGCTTCTTTTTTATGACCATGGATTTTCTAGAAATTTGCAAAATATTTTATTCGCTCTAGGATAGTCATAGATTCGCTATGCCAACTATTTCATGGTCATGTTGCTTTTTTGTGGCATCTAGGTAAAACCCACAAACATGCAGTAGTGCTGCACCACAACTTTAACATTATGACAACCTGATTTCGGTCGGTTGTAGATGATAATTTGCCTTCCAGATGTTTGTGGTTTTTATTTTTTAAATCATGTTTGTGGGTTTTACCTAGATGCCATGAAAATAAAGGCGTAAAAAAGCGCTTGCTAAAGCGTGATTACGCATTGAGCGGCATCCTTCCGCTTTGCTTCAGGGGGTAGGCGCGCTCTGGGCGCTGGGACAGCTTATGTGTGGAAAAGTGGGCGCCAAGGCGCGCGTTGGCCGCCGTTGCAAAGGACAGCGGGCGCTCAGGTGGCCGACGTGGAGATTCGATGTTGAGCTACCGGAGATATGGAAGGTTCTTTGGCCGCTGAGGTCTGTCATCCTTTGCTGCGTGCCCTGACCTGCTGCCGGCGACCTCACAGGCTCACACCACCGGATTTGAGCTCATCTTCCCATTGGGTGTTTGCCTCATGGTGGTGACGGCTATTCGTGCCTGGCTTCCTGGCCGTGGTCGCTGGTTAGGTTAATGTGGAGGTGGGATTGGTTAGGCCATGTTGGGCCAGGAAATAGAGATAGGCTGAAATGGGCCACTATGTTAGGCAATAGAGATAAGCTGAAACGTGCCACGTTATTCAGTTTCATAGATTTCTCATCTCAGGCAATAGAGATAAACAAGTTGAAAACATGAAGCAAAAAATTGCTTAGGAATCAATCTTGCTACATAAACAAGACGAAATAAACCTTGCTATAGTACAAAACGCCTAGGCGGTGCCTAGTAACGCCTAAGCATGCCTAAGCTCTAGGAGGAGGGTCACCGCTCGCTTAGCGCCTAACACCTAATTTTCTGTGGCCTAGTTGGAAATTGAACTATTGAATCAAAAGTTCAAAACACATTTTAAATTTAACCTGTAATTGATATAAAATTTGCACCTGTAATATTGTGAATATTAGCCTCAAAATACTAGCATTGTTACAGCTTGTTGGAGATTATCATTTCGTGATAGCTGTGCAAATTTAAGCAATGATACAACAACAACAACAACAACCAAGCATTTTATTCCCAAGCAAGTTGGGGTAGGCTAGAGATGAAACCACATGAAATTTAAGCAATGATACTTTAATAATATCAAAACACTCCTTTTTTTGAACAAATTCGAAACATGATGACTTTCTTCATCAACAAATTTCATTTTTGTTCTTTTCGAAGATAAAAGTGAAGTTTCTTGGGTAATAGCAATTTCAGTATTGAGTTCCCTGTTTTAGAAATAAGGGTTCTACCCCTGGCTTTAGGAAAGCCCAACACGGGTAGAGAAGATACGGCAGTGCCAGTTTACAAGGGCCTGGACACCCTAACTCCTTGCACGCAGGCAAGCTTTTTCATTGCCAACCCTGATAGATGCACCTACTACTGTAAACCACACAGGTCTTTTCCATCCAACATCTAACCTGAAACAAAAGCACTAGATACTTTGCTATTAGCACGTCATATCCACCAACCTCCCCCTCACCCAGCATGCCCATCCCGATCCACTTTGGTAACTCTCTTCTTGAGCTCCTTAGCCGCAGCTAGCACCAACTTCTGTTCCTTGTCCGGCAGCAGAATCTTCCATTGATGCACAAGAGAAAGTACATTGCATATGACAACCTGGGGTGAGCTCACCAGCTTCTTTTCAATAGCCATTTTGTTTCTAGTTTTCCAGAGGGCCCAATCAATGACCCCTAGGCCAAACCAGATTAGTTTATTCCTACTCCTACAGCGCTCCCCATCCAGTTTGTCAGGAAATCTTCCACCGAATTCGGATATCTGTCCCACCCCATCGCTTCCTTTACTACACTCCACACATACCTACTCATCACACACTTGAACATAATATGATCTACATCCTCCTTAACCCACATAATTGATACTCTATTTCCCCTTTCCAATTCCTTTTCTTAAGCTGTTCCGCTGTCTGCAATCGATCATTATACATTTGCCATAGAAATACTTTAATTTTCAGGGGCAACTTGGCACCCCATACCTCCCACATTCTTCTGCTAATCACCCCCCAAAGCTAAGGTATCTGTACAAAGATTTTGTTGAGAACTGTCTATTTTTTCAAAAACCCATTTCACTTTATCCCCCTCAGTAGTGATGACCACCCCCCTTAATTCATCCTCCAGCGCACTCCACAACTCCCGCTGATGTTAACTGAGTTGCCTCCTAAACCTTATTCTCCACACTCTATCCTTCACCACCCTCTCCACTAAGGTCTCTGGCTTACTGCAGATAAGAAATAACTCATGAAATCTGACTCTCAGGGGCACTGTACGAAGCCAAATATCCATCCAGAATTTAGTTTGGTCCCCTTTCCCTACCTCATGCACCACCCCCCATTTGAGTAACGCCTTGACCATATGAAGGCCTTCCAAAATAGGGACCTCTACCCCCCCTCCC
>VSTD030004444.1:0-10289 GCA_008808055.3 Sporobolus alterniflorus
GACCCAGCCATATCAACAAGCATCAACCTTCCTCCCACCGATGGAACATCCAAGATAATCTAGAAAATGAATCACATCTCATAAACAACTCGGTCTTAGAAAAGGGAATGTTCTAAGTAGCTGAATGCAACCAACCATGCAATGACTCCTTGAACTCCTCTCATTGCAGAGTGTGCTTTTGACAGTTCGTCGCTTCTCCACTTTGGCAACTTCTCTAGATATCTTACCAGCTTCATTTCCACATATATATGTAGCATTTTTGGCTTTCTTTCCCATTACTTCTAACCTCACCTGTGTATAGACAGAGATTTTTGGAACTTCAACAAAGTGGCAATGGAAAACAGCAAATGTGTCAACATATTTCTTATTGTCAGTACATGTCACTACTTGTGAGCAATGCATCATGAATCCCTTGCCCTTAGCAACCATGAGTCACTAGGAAAAATCACCATGCCACAGTGGAAAACCACAATATTAATACCAGGTAACCATTAGTTCTAGGTGGATTACAATCGCATTATTTAATGCCTAGGAACTATATCACATGAACATCACAAATCCCTTGTGAATGATACACTTAGCTTCAAATATCCTAGGAAACAAGCCACCATAACAATCTGTTCTCAGTGGATTAAAATTATTGTTCACAATGAAAATCACAAATATCTTATTTTCGATGTTTCAATTAAACTCATCCAACAGACAAGCTATTCAGTACAGAACACAGTGAAAAACTTAGCTTCTACTATCCTAAGAACCAACCCACCATTATTTACAAATGAACAATCTCAGACTGTAATATACGATGTAAAATGCTATTCACATACGAACTCATGCTTGCAACTGCATATAAAAATATCATGGCATTGCCTCAAAAAAGAGAAAAATCAGCAAAGAAGTGTCACTATCTTCTACACTGGGCCTCAGGCTGTTCATGTCCAGGTTTATCAAGGGTGTATGATTAGTCCATGGTCCTTATCAGTTAAGCCCAAGAAAACATTAAATATACAGTTACGGTATTGCTGACGAAATAAATTGTTTCAGGCATATTACAATTCAACAGTACTTCTATTATACAGTTACGGTATTACTGACGAAATAACTTGTTTCAGGCAATATATTCCTTATTCCGGATTAAGGTTACTAGGACCTGCCAACTGTTTCTCAGACAGTTGAAAGTGATATAAAACAAGTAACATAAGTTATGATGGTTAGAACCCACAGTAGTAGCAAAGCAAGCGGAAAATTTGCAGCTAGATGAGCAGCAGAGAAGAGTCGTCACCTTGGGAGCGTTCCCTTTAGCATTGGCTCCGCTGCCCACAAGCAAATCGTAGACCTCCTCGTTGTAGATCTCAAGCACGGCGACCTGCACGAAGAGGCCAACCCCGAACCCAGCGTCACCCTCCACGGCGCCCTCACGCGCTTCCCCTCCTGCTCCTCGCTGGAGCTGGAGAATGTCCCTGAGGGCGCGGTACACGATCCCGGGCTGCTTGGGGCAGCCGAACATGGTGTGGCTCTTCCCGGAGCCCGTGGGTCCGTAGACCATGACGGTGCACTTGGCGCCCACCCGCACGCCCTCGATCCGCGAGCGCACGAAGCGGCGGTAGAAGCCCTCGAGGTCCTCCTCGTGGGAGACGGAGACGCCGTCGAGGGTGAAGTCGCGGCACCCCACGGCGTCGCCGCGCACGCGCACGGCCGTCCCGCCGCCCGCGACCTCCAGAGCCGACGCGCCGTCCGCGCCTGCGGGGAGGTTCCGAACGCGGCCGATCACCTCGACCGGGTGCTCCGTGGCCGCGCCGCAGTGGTGGGTGCTCCTCGGGGTGGCGACCGGGAAGTGGAGCCGGTGCTTGGCGGCGGGCGTCCTGAGGAGCGTCGCCAGTGCGCCCCCCTGCGGCACCGGGCGGGGAGAAGGCGTCGGCGGCGGCATGAGTGGTGGTGACCTAGCCGATTAGGTTCCGTGATGTCAGAGTTTGGGGTTGGAATTGGATCGGTGGAGACGAGGAGAGTGAATGAGGGAGGGAGGGAGGGAGGGGAAGGGGATATCGAATGGAACTAGCCGTTGGGGACTGTAACGGTTCTGTGTCCCTGTTTTGTTTTGAAGCTGGAGGGGGATCCGGCGATGGAGCTTCTCTTGGTGGTGGTGGGATCACGAGTTTTCCGGTGGATCCAGAAATGTGAAGTCGAAAACCGTGGAGCTCGAACCATTCACTCAAATTCAACTTTTTGTTTGGGTGATTAGTTAGACCAGTGACACTGGGGTCGGCTTACAACGAAAGTAATTTCAGTGGTTAACCACAGTATTTATACTCATGGTTTGGAGTAAAATTAGCCGCCGATGAACAGTAAACAGTTCAAATGAACAGCACCTCATAGTATAGTACAATTTTGTTTTCATACCCAAAATCAAGTCTATAACACAAAAATTAAAGAACTGCTATATGTCTTCCGACCAGAGCGGGATGCATATCATGGCGTGTGCACAGCTATTTCTGAAAAATTATGGATAGAAATCGCATGACAAATGTACTAATCATGCCATGGCTCGTGGTCATTCCTTCCTGTAGGAATTTATCGCTATGGGCACGTTCCTCGAGAGCCAGGCCCGAGAGTAACAAAATCCAAGTTGAGCGCTGCTGCTTGCACCAGACGTGCGAGCCAAGACCAAGGTGCCAATCAATCGAGGCTTTGCTTCCGGAGAAATTTCAAAATCATAGAAAAAAATTAAAACTATGCCCCATTTTGAAAGCATTTCAAAAATATACTTTAATTATGGCCCATTTTGAAAGCATTCAAAAATATACTTTAACCACCATTTTCAAAGGCGGTGAAGACCATTTTGAAAATAAAAATTTACAAACAGCCATGCGGGGACTAGCCACCATCACGTATGACGGTCAGCCACATTGACCGCCTTTGTTGATGGCGGCCAGCCTCCCTCCCCCCTCTGCTATATAAGCAACCCTCCAAAGTTTATTTGAACTCTTATGTGCATCCTCTTGGTATATTTTCTAACTGATTTTTTATAATATTTTATTTAAATATTAGTGGTAATTAGTTAGTTTCTAAGTAATTGTTTAGTAGTTTAAATAGAAACACTAGTTAGTTACTTTATTAGTAATAGTTTGGTAATTTAAATAGATACACTACTGGAAACCATCAAATCTACGGTGCCTATCATCATAGATAAGTAATCTACGACGGTTTTTAGCCGTCGCAGACCGTTTGTTGTAGATAAGCTTTATCTACGATAGTTGTGATGGGCCGTCTCGTAGGTAGGCCGAGCTCGTGGATAAGTGGCTTGGGGCCCTTAACCTACGACGGCCCATTTAAGCCATCGTAGATTAGTAATCTACGATGGCTTAAATGGGCCATCGTAGATTAGGTTTGGTTACTCTACGAGGATTTTATTCTGGCCGTTGTAGTTTAACCAGAATTGTTTTTTATAAATTTTAAAACTACACCTGGAGCTCAGCTCGTGACAGATAAAACAGATCGACAATAAACAAATATATCAAACAGTCTAAGCACATAAGTCATCCACATCGCAAACACACATAGGAGTCAATTTCATCCACCGGAGTCTAAATACAATCTATGACGACGTGCCTCTGCCGGAGCTGAAGAGGTTGTTAGCGAGTTGGGCTGCCACGTCAGGGGAAACCTACAAAGAAAAGTAGAAAATGAGTCGATAGAAACATATGAGTTAATAGCAACAATTTACAAACTCAATTCAGCTCCAAATCCAGGTGCTGCTAAGTTTGACGATGGTGTTTGAGCAGACAATCCATGCAATGACCAAGGCGACCACTGTGGCTGGTTCACCGACTGATATGTGGGAATCTCAATATTAGTTTGCCCCTACTACTGTGCGAATGCATGTAATTGCAAGGTGTTCGTACAGATATGTCACTAAAATAAAATGGATGTGTGGTATTGTGTTTTCTTACCATCATAGCTCGTTCCATCCGTGCCATGTGAGCAGTCATATAGTAGTCTTTTGCCTTGTTAGCTGCTCTCTCTTGGCCTAGCATTTCCTGCATCTGTCTAAGCTGATCCTCCACCTTCTACACTTGTATATGACTCTGAGAGATGTGAGATGAAAAACTTGGCAAAGACGCTGAAGAAGAGCCCCTCGAAGGTCTTGCCTACTGCAAGTCAAGTACTCCAGGGAACATTAGCGGCTCGTAGCATCGGCGATGTGGAGGAGGCCACCTTCCTTGACTCAACTCGACGGACCATCTACTTCCACCTTCCTCGACTTGAGGGCCTCACGGCTCTGGCGTAGGTCCTCGCAGCTCCGACGCGGGCTCCTCCAAGGCAGCACCAAGGCAGCGCCAGCGCAGGCTTCTCAAGGTGGCGTGACTCCTCAAGGCAGCAGCAGTGCGGGCTCCTTAATGGCGGTGTCGGCATGGGCTCCTCAAGCAGCGGCGGCGTGGGCTCCTTCAAGGCGGCATCGGCACAGGCTCCTCAAGCAGTGGCGGTGCGGGCTCCTTCAAGGCGGCGTCGGTGCGGGCTCCTCAAGCAGCGGCGGCGTGGGCTCCTCAAGCAGCGGCAGCGTTGGCTACAAGGCACAAGGCTTGGATCTGGGCCCGAGGGGCCTAGATTTGGGCTCGGTTATTTTTTTAAAAAAATTGATTTTTCGTGTCGGTTGGTATAAGCAACCGATACTATAACTCCAATCTTTGGTGTCGGGTCATGGCGGTTGATACCAAAAATGTTTGATTTTTTGTTATGAATTGTATCAGTTTCAATAACTGACACTAAAAATAGCTTTACAACCGATACTACAAACCCTTTTTGCAGTAGTGTAGTTTCTGGCTCCACTGTCTGCTGCTTGCTAATAGTTCAGTGGGCACTGTAGTGCACCTGCCATGCTCTGAACAGGATCAAAATGAGAACCTAGGCAGATGGGTGGCCTGAGTATTGCTCACTAGACCGGCTACCACCTGATCTTCGTGTTAGAACAAATGTTTTTTGGCGGTTCAAACCACTGTTGTGGATGAACGGGAGGAGGAGGAAGAGTTGGAGGGGAAAGAGAAGCTGGCCATACAACCAGGGGTAAAGAGGTAAGTTTACATGACAAAAATAGGGGAAAAAGGTAAAAATAATTTAATTATCTCAAAAATTCTATTATAATAATTGATCCTCCTCGAAAATTCTAATTTAGAGAAGTCTATAGTACAAATCCTATTAGGGAGAAACATTCCTTAATGAGTTCTATAATAGTAAAAACCTCTTCCGTGGATACATGTGTATTAGAATAGGGAGCTCTTTCTTTAGCCTAGGCATAAAAGAATAAACAACACATTGTCACGATTCATGGGATTTTCACTACTAGAAAAGTCCGTTAATGTGCCAGACCTTATATAAAGATCAAGTACTGGACATCAGGATCCTTCCAGCATAAACACTAGAGACCGATTGTGGTTATCCCCTAAAGGGGAACTCTTATGGTCTAAAACCTATTTGTTTTCCTAATATACCAGTGTCTATATTACTTTCCAAGTAATACTTTCTTATTTAATCAAAGAACACTACCAGAAAAACTGTTATATGATGCACTCTATCAGCAGCGGTTTATTTTGAACCGTTGTTGGATCACTTATCAACAATGATTCTTAACTTGAACCGTTACTGATAATACCTTCATTAACAACCATTATAATCTAGAACCGATGTAGATAAGTTTTGAAACTATCAACAACTGTTCTAGTTAAGAACCATTGCTGATACGTTTGAGCCTATAAATACTAGCCCGCTCATTCGTGTCCTTTCGCTTTCCTCCTAAAACTCTAAGTTCATGTGCAACTGCCCAACGCGTCCTCTCCGACGTTGCTGGCACCACTCTCTCCGTTGTCACCACCTGTATAAGCCGTCCACCATCGCTCTCTACCTGGCCCTCTCCTGCTCCGGCTCTGGTGCCTGCGCTTGCACGCCCTCCTCTCCGATGCCTGCACACCCTCCTCTCCGATCACCGAGGTGAAGTCACTCCCCTCCCAGCGCGACTAGATTTTAGATTGGTGATGTTGATTTGCTAGTCTCAGCTTTGTAGGTAATGTAGGGTTTTGGGTTTAGGATTTTTTGTTTGTTTAGACATGTGTTGTAGGTACATCATGTTTTTGTTTATAAATCTTGTTGTAGGTACATTATGTTTTTGTTTTGAAATTTTTGTACATGTTGTAAATGTTAGAATTTTCTCAATTAATGTTTATTTAGACATGACTGGAGCAACATGCGTCGGGAGCTAGCTTGCCGGCAGGCACGAGACTCCAGGGGGAGGTTCTCAGTGGGACACACCCACACTCCTCATTGGAGAGCTCATCGTTGGAGATGTGGCAAGTGGGTCTAACACCGACGCAACAACATGCAACAATCATGATGGAGCTGTTGTTGGAGGAGTGTCCCACTGAAAGGGTAATGTTTACATGGCACTTCTATTTTTAGTATGTTTCTTCTGTTTAATTACTAAATATTGACATTTGTATTCAGATTCATATGGAAGATCATGTCAAGTATTTAGAAGAAAAACTTGACAAAAAAATCAAGTACAACAAAGCCTTGATGAAAAGGGTCACCAATTTCATTAGGAAGGAGCAGGAAGAAAAGGAGGCTGAGGAGGTGGCCTCAAAGAAGGAGGCCTCTCACCGCTCCAAGAAAGGGGATACCACCATGGACGAGGTGGCCTGATCATCCGATGGGGGCCAAGTGTGCTTCAAGGATGTCCGGGCTTGGAGGAAGTAATCCTCCAAGGGTGCTCCAAGGCATCTCACTCCAACTTGATATTTACATTTTTTTTGTGTAATTAACTTTTGTGAACAATCGAACATGATGCATGCATATATGTATCCATGAACATGATGCAATTAATGCAATATCTATGTTTATGATTATGACTTTTGTTGTGTATGTGCTTGTATGTGAATATTTATGTGTATGAGCTTGTATGAATACTTTTTGTGTGTATGTGCTTGTATGTGATTTTGAATAGAAACCTAAAATTCTGGTTTCTGGAAGGAGTATCAGTAACGCTTCTAGTGTGGAAACCGCTACTGATACTCATGTATGCAATTTCTTGGAGGGCATATCAGCAGCGATTCTTACTATAGAACCATTGCTGATAAATCTGAGTATCAGCAGCGGTTCTAAAACCACTTCTAATGACAGTTTAGAATTGCTGCAGATGATTATTTCTGTAGTAGTGGAAGGGGCTTAGAAATCCAGAACTACTAACAAACCTAGGATATAAGAATATTCATTAGGATAATCACTTTTCTATCTTCATTAATTAACTTCCAGAGATAACAAATGTCTAGAATCTCTAGATAAGGAAGTACTCTTCTCAAAACACAACTGCAAACTACAGATAATTCTTCATTTCCTCCTTGGTTTAGACTTTAGAACAACACTAGATCTTAAGTAGTTGTGGGAGCAGACCCCTAAAGCACCAGGCCATTTCATGAACCAATTGCAAGTAAAAGTAGTCTTTGCAGCAAGTTAAACAATAGTATCACAAGTTCACAACTATGAATGCTCACACTCAGGATAGACGACCAGCTTTATTAAGAAAGCCAAAGTTCAAACAAGAAAAAAGGAAATAAGGAGAGTAGGAGACATTTGCGTTACAATGAGGTAATCAAACTTATAATGACTCCTGGACAACTGAAACACTAGAAAGCACTAGTATGACCAAACCAACAACTGTGCTCTCATTACCCTGTCTTTCATTAGTGGTTCTTCAAATATAACAAGATTAATGACTGGTTCAAATGTTCAACACCCTATCTTTTTTTAGTTTTGTATTAAAAGATAACATGGTTGAAAAAATGAGCAGCAACTCAATCCGAGGAAAAATCATATGGTGATAACAAAGTTGATCTATTTCAAGACCCATTCTTTGTAATTTGTACCTTTAATGCCCATATTAGATATATTTGCTTATTAAATTGCTTTATCGAATTGTAAAAGTAGTGAAGTGCTACTTTTTTAATATTGAATTATGAGATTCTAACTTGAATACTCCACTATGTTCAGAAGTTGATAACTCCCGAGAATGAAGCTAAGCATCCTCACCATCCTGCACCACCAGCAGCTCATCCCTAACACCCACCTATTGGATCTCCCCCATCCCTCCTTCCCAAGTTGAAGAACCTCTTTCTTCACATGGATATCAGCCGAAATACCAAATCCAAATAAGGATCCATTAGGATATGTCCAAGTCGCTGAACATATGATCCACAACCCATGTGGAAACAAAAATGAAAACAGTCCATGCATGAAAAATGGAAGATGTTCAAAATATTATCCGAAAGAATTCCAACACAAAACTAATTTTACTGATGAGGCTTTACTCAATATCATAGACGAGATACCAATATTTACATACGTAGAGAAAATCATAACTTAGATAACAAATGGGATTGTTCCACGTATGTAATTTATATCTCCTAAAAGGATATCAAGCACAAATAGATGTAGAATATGTAAACAAGAGTAATTTGCTTAAGTATTTAGGTAAATATGTTAATAAAGGGCCTGACAAAGCAACTATTATATTTGAACATATAAAAAAGGACAAAGATCAAAGCAGACACAAAGAAACCAAAGATATAGATGAGATCAAGGAATATTTAATGTGCAGGTACATATGTGAACTAGACACATTATGGAGATTGCTAGGTTTTGATATACACTACCATTGCCCTCCAGTTGCGGGCTACAAGTACATTTACCTTTTCAAAACATAGTAAAACTTGAGAAAGATACATAATTAAAATAATATAGTACAAGATCCTAAATACAAAACTACAAAACTAACATAATGGTTTGAGACAAACATATTCTATGAAGACGCTAGAGATCTGACGTATTGTGATTTCCCAAAGTCTTGGAGATGGGATGAGAGAAAGAGCAAGTGGAATAAAATAAACCATGGATTCAAAATTGGAGGGTTCTACTATGTTAATCCAGTGGAAGGAGAACAATTTTATCTTCGAATGTTACTAATGATAGTAAAAGGAGCAACAAGTTACAAGGATCTAAGAACATATAATGGGACTGTATATCAAACCTTTAAAGAGGCTTGTACTGCATGCAGTCTACTAAAAGATGATAATGAATGATATAGAGTTTTTGATGAAGCTACAAGTTGGGCTACATCTTTACAACTACAATATCTATTCACAACTATATTTAGGTCTGCTAACGGCCCGAGAAAAATGAACTAGCTATAGTGAGGCTCGGATCGGATTAGGATTGGATCGAAATTTTATTCATTTTTGACTTAGTTTTATAAAAGGGTTGAATAAAATTGTGAAAGAGCCCGCGGACTGAGGCCCTCTACCAGACCTAACTATATTACTATTTTGCGACTTGCAAGATGAGAGAAAATTCTTTCAAAACAATTGGTGGAAAATGGTTGATGATATTGAATACCATTTAATAACCAAATACAAACAAATTATATACCAACCCACAGATTCAGAACTACAAGCAAAATTGTTGGAGGAACTACAACATATCTTTGCAAAAAATGGAGTTAATATATCCAGATACAACCTCCCACAAATATCAACAGAATATACAGTATGTAAATGCACAAATAGTCGCCACACCGAGTCCCACTATGCTCGATTGATCCTCAAACACGGGACCATATATACAACAAGACAAACACCAATTCTACTATACAGTATGTAAATCCATAAATAACATAAGAGAAGCGAATGAATGACTTACTATAATTAGCAAATCACGCACTCCGAGGTAATGTCATAGGATAATCCTGACAAGCCGGGACTCCAATACACCAGAGGGACCTGAGAGTTGGTTCTCTGTCGGAATTCTCAGAATTTCGGCAGAGTTCTCGCACTCGACCGAACTAGAGCTTGAAAAACTCCATTGAACCCAAATAGATTCTGACAGAGCTTCCACGCTCGAGCTACTCAGAGGACTTCTGATAAGCCGGGAAGTCCTCCGGCCCTCAGAACCTTGCCTCTCTCTTTCTCTGCTCTACAAAGAATGAACTTGGGAGCACTATAGGAAGCTAAACCTCACTTTCTGATCTCTACTACGTCGAGGGGGATCTGGGGCATATTTATAGGAGGTGAGGAGGATCTCCACCACAAGCTTGAGGCAGTTTGGAGCACTTGGACAGTCGACCGATGAACCTTCTCGGCCTTCACTGACTTCGGGCATCATCGACCTACTCCACCGACCTCCCTTGACATGTGTATGAAATGGTTTTAAAAAATACGCCCCACTTTGGCTCGGTTGGGCCCGGGCTTTGTGTC
>VSTD030004445.1:0-10288 GCA_008808055.3 Sporobolus alterniflorus
TTGGGCAATCCTATGAAAATTCAAGGAAAAAAGATAGGTGCCGTCCACTATCAAAGTTGTGTGAAGATTCAGAAGTGGCCATCCCAACATATTGTCACTGGAACTCTTCAGGACAGCCTTCTAGCCAGTTTCAGGGAGACCAAATGCCCAATCTGTTTGAATCAAGTAGGACGAGACCTATTTTTTCAACAGATGCAAATAACTGTTCCTACAGTTCAGGCGCTTCAAGTTTAGAGAACTTGTTAGATGCATCACGCACCAATCACACATGTGCTGCCAAGGCTACAGTAAAGGATGCTGAAGTATCTTGCACAACTGGATTTGTCAATGATGACTGCTCTGATGGTGATAAATTTGTTGATGCCCTTACTTTGGAGGGTGATATTCTGGAGGAAGGTAAGGTCGTAGCTCCAATTTCTTTTCCTTGGTTGTACATTATTTTTTTAGAAAAATACCTAGGTAAACCAATGTACATAGGATGCAAACTTTCACTATCATAAGAAGCATTCCTAATTCCTTTCAACTGTTTTATTCTTGGCAGGCAATTTGAATACTTATGGATCTTGTACATCCATAAAGGATGAAATCTCTGAACTGAACAGTCAAACGACTGGCACTAGCAATGTTGGCATGTCTTCAGTTCGGCATCAGAAAAGTTCCAAGACGAAAAGTTTTGCTCCAATATCTATTGAAAGCAACAATAGGGACAAGAATGTGCTGCTGCAGCAATATGAAGGAACAATAAAACCAGATGGTGATGTCAGTAAGGCTACTGAAGTGGAGGATAATATCCGATTTCCAATGCCTGAGCATGATGAGTCCTCTGAAACAATAAGCAACCATTCAAACTCAGAGAAGGGCACAACATTATTTCCATATTATGTTCCACTTCAAGTAATAATGCCTGAACAGCAGCCTGATCTGAAACCCCCGAGGTGCCATGTGATGAGGCCAACCAAGAGAGCGCGTGCAGATTGTAGATTATATGATGTTGAGGTGGCTGTTCAAGGAAGCTACAAGGGCCATCATGCGCCCCTTGTTTCTCTCCTTAGCAAATGGACAGGTAAACCCATTGTGGGGTATCCTGTCACTGTGGAGGTTTTGGAGGATAGCCTTCCAGCAGCAAATAGAGATGAGCATCACCCAGTAATGGGCAGTCTTGACTCCTTACTAAGGAGCGGGGCTGCAGAACCATGGCAAGCAAGATCTTCACACAAATCAAGATCAAAATCTAGCGGTTGTAAAAAGGTCTCAGAGCACGATTTGGATAAGTCGTGGCGACCTCATACCAAGAAACCAGCTTCTTCACCAAGGAAAATGCGGAGGCTCTCATCCTTTGCCAGCAGCCGGAGAGAGAGCACCAGCAGGAATCCTGTAGTTGCAAAAACTGGTGGACCTACTGTGGCATGTGTTCCACTTCGCCTCGTTTTCAGTAGGATCAATGAGGCACTAAGCTTCCCGGTGAGACAAGAAAACCCAACCTGAAGTGGAGGAGACAGGAGAGCACTTTGCATTGCAGAGACAACATGTTGAATATACATTTGCTAGATTTTGTTTGTACATTAGTTGGCGTATAAATTCAAAAGTTTAATGCCTGTCTTCACTTCAGTATCATGCTCTTGTAATCTTTGTGACACTGGGCAGTTACTACTTGCCCTCCCTGAGTTAGTGGGAGGAAATAAGGGGCGTGAGTTGCTGTGTTATCGTCTGATAGTGGAAGAAAAATGAAGAAACAGTTCTGGTTCGGTTTTAAAAACCGATCAGTTTTTTGATAAAAACTGAAACTAGACACTGTAGCAAAATTGGTTTTCGGTTGGTTTCTTTGGTTTATTGACCTGTTTTTGTCGGTTTTAAAAACTGGCATTGTTCTGGTTTTTGAATCCTTGATCAGCATTAGTTGTTTCATACAAATTGCAGTATACAGTCAATGGTTGCAATGATAGCGAAACTTACTTGAACTGCTTCCAATTTTGAAACCTGATCAATCATAAGGCACTGCAGCTGCTTGATGGTTTTGTTGCAGTTCCAAGCTCGAGCGAGGTGGCGTTGGGGCACTACCATCAAGTCCGATATATTATTGTGCGGCTATCGCTGTTGCCTGAGGAGCCATACAGCTGCTCGTTCTTGC
Source organism: Sporobolus alterniflorus (assembly GCA_008808055.3). Classification (NCBI taxonomy): domain Eukaryota; kingdom Viridiplantae; phylum Streptophyta; class Magnoliopsida; order Poales; family Poaceae; genus Sporobolus; species Sporobolus alterniflorus. The sequence goes on from VSTD030004445.1 coordinate 2,129, forward strand.
ACCATCTCTGATAGAGCACTTGCAGTGCTATGAGTTGGAATTGATATTGACAATTAAGTATAGTAATTTGTACTCCCTTTGTTTTAAATTATTATATTTTTTTATTACGCAGGAGAGTTGTATCATTTGATTAATAGAAGAAGAAGACAGTACAAATACACCACCCACACGCAAAAATAGTCTTTAGATTACATTTGTGCCTTTTTAAGAGGACGAACCTAACACTTCCTAATAGGGCTTAGCTGACGGGATCAGACCCTCCACTAACGAGCAGGGACAGCCCTTTGGCTCCCGCAATACATCAAGCTCCTGCTTCATCCATAGTTAAGGCAAGTGTTGTTGACAGACTTGGAGACATTCCATTAAAAATGCAGTCGTTTCGATGCCGTCATACCGTCCAAGCTCCCAAAACCAGCAGGGTGTTGAGCCCTTCTCTGATGGTATTGGTAACCATGTTACTCACACTGCTTCACCCGTCATCAAGTGATTTTTTGGATTGCTACAGGGTGATTCCTATTAGTCTGCACCACTGCAGCAATGCGAATCAGAGTTGGCGTGTGAACACACATCGAACCAGCAAGTGTTGAATAGTCTCATCGTCTTGATCACACAATGGGCATTTGTGTGGGCGTGGGAGGTTATGGTGCTCCAACCTGTCGGCTATCCAATAGCGGTCATGGGCGACCAGCCATAGAAAAAGTGACATTTGTTCGGTGCCCATGCGCTCCCATGGGTGGCGATGGACCCTTGAAACAGCCCTATATAGGCTGGCCTTGCTGAATAGAGACCGGAACTTGAGAGCCTCCAAATGTGCTTATCAGGAACACTGGGCTGTAATGACACTCCAACAAGTAGGCTGCATAAATTCAGCAAGTCGATGAGAAGCTGCACCATTGTTGTACCATGGATGTCGCTGATCCACCTTCATCCAGTCAAAGCTTCAACCACAGTTCTCTTGTTGGATATTCTTTTTGGAATCATGGCTGCCATTAGAGGGGCAAGATCACTGATTCGCTTCCCGGACAGCCACCTATCCTTTTAAAATAGTGTTGGTGTCATCTCCCACCTCTGAAATTACAGCCATGGAGAAGAATGCTTCTAACCCGGGGTTAACCTGCATTGGGAATGCGGCCCAAGGCTTGGTCGGTTCTGTTTTCCTCAGTCATAACCATCTTAGTCTAAGTGCCTAATTTAGGATCTTAAGATATGAGATTCCAAGCCCACCCATCTCTTTTGGGCGCGCCACTTTTGACCAAGCAATCAAGCAATATCCCCCCGACACTTCTTTTTGCCCATGCCACAAATAACTCTGATGAATCTTGTTAATGGCCTTGTCTGGTCAAGGTGGGAGGTCCAAGGCCATGGCATGACAGATAACTGTAGATGTGAGCACAAACTGAACATGCACAACTTGGCCCGCTCTTATCATTAAATCTGACTTCCATCCTGGTAGGAGGTCCGCCAAGCGATCAATCAAGGGCTGCAGCTGAGGCCTAATGAGCTTACTGAGAGATAAGGGTAGGGCCAAGGTACTTGATAGGAAATTCCTCAACTTGACATGGAAGACAACCTTGAATAATCTCAATATCCGCGGTTGAGCAATGTATCGACGTGATGCTGCTTTTCTAGATATTGGTTCTAAGACCTAAAGCTTCTCCAAAGAGCTGCAGAATTTCCATGGTGAGGTTAATATCAGCAACAACAGGTCGAAGGAATAATACCACATCGTCCGTATAGAGAAACACGGTGCTGGATGGATCTTGATGAGAGTGGTTGAAGGAGTCCTTTATCCGACGCCTTAGACACCACCAGATCGAGGATATCCATAACCAGAATGAAGAGCATAGGTGAGAGAGGACCCCCTTGGCACAACCCACGCTTGTACATGATAGATTCCCCCAGCATTCCATTTAAAAGGATCTGAGTGGAGGAGGTGGAGAGCAGCCCACTGATGATATCTCTCCAAATTCCTCCAAATCCCAAGTTTTCAAGGACCTCCAATAGAAGCACCCAAGAAACAGAGTCAAAAGCCTGAGATATTCAATTTTAAGAGAATTCACGGCTGCTTTTGTGAGTGAAGGAAGCGGGTTGTTTGCTGCACCAACATAAAATTGTCTTGGACGAACCTTCCCTTGATGAACACACTTTGATTGGTAGACACCATTTCTTCTAGCCGAGCAGCCAACCTATTGGCGAGGATTTTTGTTATCAACTTTGTGAAGCTATGGATGAGACTGATGTGCCTGTAATCCTTTGGATGGTTGGCTTCTTCTATTTTTGGTAAAAGGGTGATATATGTTGTATTAAGCAATCTGAAATTTCTGAAAGCCCTTCGCCATATTGCTGAAACAGCCACCATGATGTCCTCCTTGATAGTGGGCCAGCAAACCTTGTAGAAACGATCATTGAAACCATTCAGGCTCAGAGCTTTGTCAGATGGCAACAACTTAATAGTGTTCCACACCTCTTCTTCCAATATAGGTGCATCCATCATGTGTAGGTCATGGTGCTGAATACCTAGAGCATCCGAGTCCAAAGGGTTATGCCACTCTTCCCTAGTGTCGATCAAGTTGGAGTAGAAATCCAAGAGCAGATAAGCTTTGTCCTCATTACTCGTTACCATTTGCCTGTCATTTGTCAATTTGGCAATGAAGTTCTTTTTCTTCGTGTACCTTGCTTGAGAGTGAAAGAGCTTCGTATTGGCACCTCCCTCTTGTAGCCAAGTGATTCTCGACCGGAGCCTTGCTACTGTCCGGAGGAGTGAGAACAAGGATAGAGAGTGTTTTCAAGCACTGACACAACCACAATTCCACTAAAACAATTTCCATTTGATGAACAATCTCTCTAGCCATTGCAAGCTGTGATTTGAAGTGACCCACTCTTTTGTCGCTCTAGCTCTGTAGGCTCTTAGCAGTGGCTTTGAATTTGAGAGATAAAGTCTCCATTGGGCATGACTTCACCTGAACTGATGACCATGCTTGCTGGTCTGCGTCGTGAAAACCATCAAAGTTGGGCCAAAAGGCTTCAAAATGAAACCTCCTCTTCCCTTGGTGGCTGTCTTGAAGACCTAGGACCAGGGGGCAATGATCTGAATCATCAGATGTAATGCTGTTTAAGAGACATGTCGGTACCCTGCAAACCGGGTACCCCTACATCCAAGCTTCAAGTCAAGCCAAGGAATGGGGCGTGCACCCACGCGCCGCCACGTGCCCTGCAGCACTAGACCCTACCTCCCAGCCAAGGTGGGCTCCGGGGCTGTCATGTGTCCAGTGGCTCCAAATCTCACCTTCCTGATAGGAAGGGCTCCGACACCACCATGTGTACCGTGGCTCCGGACCCTGTCTTTTTGCAAGGGAGGGCTCTGGTGCGCCACGTGCCCTACATGTCCGGATCCTACCTCCCTGTAGGGGAGGGCTCCGGTGTGCCACGTGTCCTACATCTTCGAATCCTGCCTCCCTGCAGGAGAGGGCTCCGGTGCGCCATGTGCCTTACAGCTCTGGATCCTGCCTCCCTAGAGGGGAGGGCTCCGGAGCATCGCATGTCCTACGGCTCCAGACCTTGCCTCCCTATCGAGAGGGCTCTGGTGCCACCACTGCATGCCCTGCGGTTCCCTGTGGACTATGGGCCTCAAACATAAAGGAAAGCCTAGCAGACCTGCCTGTGCGGCTAGACCCACATGTTCCCAATGCACGCGCGCATGTTTCCAAGGTACCTGACGTCAAGGCCATCATGGGCCTGCAAGATGTGCGGGTAGACAACGCAATCAATGTCTGCAACACATGCGGACATGTGGCTACAGTACGGCTATAGTGTAGCGCTGGCCCTGTTGGCCACTTGTCTGGCACTGCTACAGTGCAGAGCGATCTGATAGCACGACGCCATGTTGCGGACTGAGCACAACATGGCATGACAATAAGACAGGGCATGCACCACACTGTTGAAGACATTATTTGCTACTCTCAGTCATTAATGTCCTATTGCATATGGTTTTATCTACCCCGGGGCCACCTGTCGGGCCTTGGGTCTCAATGTAACTACCCTGCTTTGAGTTATAAAAGGGCTGGGCAGGCATCGATATTAGACTACCTCAACTTTATGAATGTTCAACTCATCCTTGAACAGCGTACACACACACAACAATACAACTCTCTTCTATGGACGTAGGGTATTACAGTCCGGTGGCCCAAACCACGTAAACCACCGTGTTCATCTTGCTCGAGCGTACTAGAGCTTTAGTCCCTCTAACAACGAACCTCCGTGGGCTGCTCTTGTAGTAGTTTTGGGGAAAGTGTCATGAACCACTTTGACATTTGGCGTGCCAGGTAGGGGTGCTTTTCGGTGCTCTGGGTGTTCCAGCATCAACACCATGTTGGACATTTGTTCCGTTGCTACCTCCTCTCATCCCTCCCGTCGTGAGTAGAAGACTGAGGGGGAGGCTACTTCTCACTCCTAGGTGGGGCGAGCCCACTGTGTGTGCGGTGTTTTTGCTACTCCAAGTCATTATCCCCGTGATGATGTTGCAGCCTCACAGCATGAGGCTCAAGGTGGCTACCGTTCAGCAGCAGTTTCATCTTCTCCATGCTTCTCCTCTGCGGGTTCCTATCTCGCCACTAGTTCAAGTTGTGCAATTCTGTCGTAGGTGGGTCTGTTTGAGGTACCTGTGACTTATCTGGGGTCCCTTGGTTACTTTCTTGCTCGCAGTCCTGTGTTGCCGAATGGCTGCTTCTCAGAAAAGCTAATACTAAATGGGGGGGGTCCAGAGTGTGCAGCCTGCTTAGCCTGATTCTATACCCTAAGCATGTGTACTTTGCCTCCTTGATGCTGATAGCTGAGTATTGGGGGTCCAGATGGCGCATGCCCCTAAACAAGCCCATAACCATAACCTAGATAGCATCGCACTGAATTACCCATGCCCCATTAGCTGACTAAGGGTCATCAGCTCTAATAGAACTAAGAGCAGGGAAATGGGACCTGTGAGCATAATTACCTTTTCTCTATCATGCCTATGTAGGTCACAACACTCCTTTCGAATCCTGGATGGAGACCAGACCCCTCCACGGGGGCCTGGGGGCCCACCGTCGACGTTTTTTAGTGTTGATGGTGGGCACTCCTGGATCTCCGGCACCGCCTCCCAAGGGGCCTACCGTCGACATTTCTTAGCATTGATGGTGGGCGCTCCCGGATCTCTGACACAGCCTCCCAGGGCCCCACCATCGACGTCTCTTAGCATTGATCGTGGGCGCTCTCGAATCTCCGTCACCACCTCACAGGGTGCGAGCCATCGATGTCCCTTAGTGTTGATGGTAGGCGCTCCTGGATCTCCGTCAGCCCCTCCGAGGGGGCCCGCCGTTGACGTTTTTTAGCGTTGAGGGTGAGCGCTCTTGGATCTCGGGTACCCCCTCCCACGGGGCCCGTCGTCGATGTTTTCTAGCATTGATGGTGGGCTCTCCCAGATTCTTCGATAGCACCTCTGAGGGGGCCTGTCATTGACATTTTCTAGCGTTGATGGTGGGCGCTCCCGGATTCTCCTACAGCACCTCTCAGGGGGCCCGCCGTCAACATTTTGTATCATTGATGGTGGATGCTCCCGGATTCTCCGTCAGCACCTCCCGGGGGGTCAGTCGTCGATGTTTTCTAACGGTGATGGTGGGCACTCCCGGATTCTTCGTCAGCACCTCCCAAGGGGCCCGCCATCAATGTTTTCAAGTGTTTATGGTGGGCGCTCTTGGACTCTCCAACACTGCCTCCCACGGGGCCCGTCGTCGACGTCCTACAACTAAGTGGTAGTCATTCCCAGACTTCTAGCAACGCCTCCCAGGGGGCCACTATGAGTAGGACATTTTTTAGTAAATTTTTTTTGGGTCCTTGAACTGCTAAGGACCTAGAGAGATAACTGTTAAGCGAAATGTTTAAGATAACCGAGTGGGGTGGCGAAGAGTTGGCCCCACCAGCGGGTTCTCTACCTCTCCCAAGGTGGGCCCGAGGGCCACTGTCAGTAGTCTACAGACCAGGTACCCCTACATATAAGCTTCAAGTCAAACCAAGAAACGGGGCGTGCACCCACACACCGCCACGTGTGCTGTAGCACCAGACCCTGCCTCCCAGCCAAGGTGGGCTCCAGGGCTACTATGTGTCCAATGGCTCCGGTTCCCGTCTTACTGATAGGAAGGGTTCCGGTGCCGCCATGTGCACCGTGGCTCCGGACCCCTCCTCCCTACAAGGGAGGGCTCCGGTGCACCATGTGTCTTACAGCTCTAGATCCTGCCTCCCTTGAAAGTTGCCTAGTGGGGGTGAATAGGCAATCTAATCTGAAAATCATTTAATTTAAACAAGTTAAATCAGCAGGACCAGATATGTCCAGCCTCAGGGCGGATATGTTCAGGTAGGAAGCAGATATGTTCGGCTAAAAAGGATTTCATTCTGTGGAAAAATAGATTGGGAACCAAGATGATAAGTCTAGGACCTGATAAGCTTACGACTTGCAAGCAAGACACTATAGAGCATATATAAAAAAGGGGAACAACTAGGTGCAGCCTAATTGCTAGGAATCACATCTAGGGTTAGGTCAAACTCTAAGCAAGAATGAACTTGAGCAAGAATAATGAGTAAATCAAAATGAGCATGCACAAGAGACACAAGATTTGTTCCCGATGTTCGGCTAACCACAAAGGTAGCCTATGTCTCTATTGAGGTGCCCACAAAGAGCTGGGTCTCTCTCGACCCAAAACCTCCCCAAACAATCACAAAGATCTAGTTCAGTTTTCCACTATCAAATCCCAATGAAGGAGAGGGTAATACAAACTTTTCAAGGTTCACCACAACCTTGGTGACTCCCGAACAACACCTAGTCCATGTAGGGGACAAGTCTCCAAGAGAAATGAATACACGAAGATCGTCAATGAAGTGCTTGCTTGAAGATTGAGTGGGTCACTCAAAAGGATGGCTCAAATCTCTCTTAGAAAGCTTAGATTGGAGTGAAGCTTGAGAGAGAGAGAGAGAGAGAGGTTTTGAGCTCAAGAAAGGTTGGTTCAAAGTGTTTGCAAGTGAACTGAGTGGGCAACCAAGCTGAGGGGGTGTGGGGGCCTTTTATAGCCCCTAGAAGGAATCTGCCTCTTGGGGTGTCAGAGACCCAGACATATCCGGTATCGAGGGTTGGACGTGTTCGGCAACTAACTCTGTAACTCAGCCTCAGCACCAGACTTGTCCGGTGTTTGGCCTTAACCTGGGTTAAGGTTGAGGAGAAAGACATATCCGGTCCAAGGACCGGATATGTCTGGGACCTGCCTCTAGAACCCGGTTACTCAGTCGGATAAGTTTGACAAGGACTTAGCCACTACAAAGATTGGAGCTGACGGGACATGTCCGGTCCAGGAGCCATACATGTCCGATAATCTTTACTGGAACCCGACAACGAACTCGGATAAGCTCGGAGGGCTGATGAAAAACGGGTGGCCTAGACATGTTCGGGCTGGGGGGCCGGACATGTCTGGTTTAGGTTACTAGAATCTGCTAGGAAATCAGATATGTCTGGATTTTCTGGTATGTTTGAGTGTAAGGAGTTTTTCGAAGATTTGCACTTCACCAACTCACTCAATGCATCCCACTTGATAGTGCGGAGCTCCTAGGACACAAATAAAATAAAAGCGTACTAATCTTCAAAGATCTTTGTGACTTTTCCCTTTTTCTTCATTGTAGGCCATAGAGATTTTAATAGAACGTTTGTATTGCCTTTTTCAATGTGGTACTCTACAAAACTCTTAGCACACGGTTAGATCTCTAATTGTCGGACATCAATCCTCCAAAACCTACATGGGGGCCTAGATGCACTTTTAATCTCCCCCTTTTTGGTGATTGATGACAACACTTAGAGTTTTTCAACAATTAAGCATAATAGAGTTTTATTTTTCAAATTTGTACAATGAGCTCTCCCTAAAGATATGCATGGGTTAAATGAGCACAAAATTCACACTAAAAGTATGTGAGAGCTCTTTTGTATAATTTTATAAAATGTGGGGTGCCTAAAAGAATTGGTGTAATCAAGTGACAAAATATAATGATGCAATAAAAATACGCACCAGATTACACCAACAATATGAATAACAAGGCACAACCACAAATACATAACATCATCATTCATGGAGATATAAGCATATTAAAAAA
>VSTD030004446.1:0-10288 GCA_008808055.3 Sporobolus alterniflorus
ATATACCGTTCCAAATGTTTAGCGCTTATTGTTTGACTTGTGCATACTTGTCTTGTATTAATTACAGTAAGAGATTTGCTCGATTTTGAAGGAAGGCTTCGTGATTAAGAATGAAAAGGTGGATGAACACCAACATACACTGGCCATGCATATGATTTTTGATCTTTCATTCATCTTGACATCTGCCTAAAAACTTGTTCTCTCTGGTTTCTTGTTCAATTCAATAGAGTGAAAAGAACAGTTAGAGAGAGTAAGGGTCAATTTTTTTCTTCCAACTCGTTCACCCTTGGGTGCAAATGCACCCATAAGAAACCAGAATTTCTTTATGAAACAGTATAAATGAACTACAGTGTTGTACTGCACCCCCTTCCTTCCTGTGCTCTAGCTACGCCACAGCAACTAAGCAAGGAATACCCTGAATCTATCTCGCTCGTCGGGCGTTGCAGCGCTAACAAGTTGTGCTGGATGTAGACCTGGTGAAATCAGAGGGGTTGAGGTTGCCGGCGCTATGGTGACAGTGCACGCCATGAACAAGAGCACCTCGCTCGGGCCTGACGGATTTGGGCCGAGCCTCTCTCTACCAGGCTTCTTGGGCGACCGTCAGTAGCAAACTGATGACATTCCACCACGCCTTCCATGCCTGTGAGGTCGACCGCGAACGCATCAACCGCGCCCACGCCCTTGCGCCACTCATCAGCAAAGCGGACAAGCAGAGTACCTGGCAGGGTGGCAAGCCTCCCTGCTCGATCCGCAAGCTCGCGCCGTCCTCGACAACCTGCCCACTTACGCCATGGGCGTTCGCGATCTCGGCGTGCAGAACAACTGCCTCCTCCTCCTCCTCAAGCTTCTTCACCGGATTCGCTCGTCCTCCTGGGCGGAATGGGTGGGCGCGAACGCTGACATCACCCCCATGCAGGGATCTCTACTCGGTGCGCACTGGTCCTCCCTCGTCGCGCTGATGCCTGCCTACCGTGACATCACGACGGTGGAGTGGGCGACGGGCGGACGTAGTCGTTCTGGCAGGACGCGTGACTCGACGTCGGTAGCTAGGTTGGCCGAGGCGTTCCCCGCCTTCTACAGCCACGCCACGTCCACCGCGGTCATAGTGCACATCGCCCTAATCCACTAGAGATCCACCGCGCGCCTAGCTTCAGGAAGTTCACGGCCTGCTGGCCACGGTACACCTAACGACTGTGTGGGATGTGCATGTAAGAGAATTACTATAAATGAGTTAAAGATGATTATCCTTATATAAGTATATAAGATTAGCCGCTGATGGCCTGTTTGAATCCACTATGGTACATCAAAAACTGATTTATAGAAATAGTTTCTGAAGTGTATGCTCAATGAATGAATTGGTTGACCTCTGGGAGGCAACAAAAATCGATCAATGTATGAAGCTATATATCATAGAAGAAAAGCACCTGGAGGAAATCCAATGTAAGTAAAAGTTTGCTGGTATTTCCATCTCTACAAATACAATCTAAGAAGAATAGAGTTGATGGAATATAAAGAAATTGTGAAGTGATTCTATTTATGATTGCCCTTTTGTAACAAAGATTGTTTATGAACTATACAAAGGAATTAGAATTGTTTTTTACCTATTTTAGTTCTACTACGAGTCATGAGCCGTCTTTAATATACATATATTAAATATGTTTTGATTGGATGGACAATATCACAGGAGAAACAAGGATAAGACCGTTTACTGTGGTGTCTATAATCTAATCTTAGTGAGAAAAATGAAAATATGCTTTACACACATGTACATCAATATTGATTTCTCCCTTTTTTAGATAAAAAAATTACTGTGTGGTTTGCATGTTTACTTTTAAAATATACCGTATGTGCTCCTTTGTGAGTTAGTTGTCTTGGTAAGGCCACCTACAAACCAAAACTTAAAATCATTGACTCACATATTATGAGATTTCTGCTACTTCTCTCTCACACTCCATCTCTCTGTCTACATGTATCTTTGGCCACATACTGTTTTTATTAGATGTTTAACACTATTTTTATTAATGAATTTCTTTGGTAAAAGTATGCAGTATGTCATCAGCCTGCAAAATAGGTAAGGTAAAATATAGTGACCATATATTTTCATTGTTTGTCTTTTCTGTAATAAAGAGAAATTTTATGAACTACTGTATACAAGGAAAAATTAGGTCTGTCTTTTACCTATTTTTAGTTCCCTTATGCTGAGTAATCATGTTGGCGCGCGCCAGCAACTAGTGTGCAGAAGAAGCACACGAACAAATGTACTCAGATCACGCACCCAACCCAAACACGCTGCCATACATGGGCTTTACGACCCAGTAGAGCGTGCAGCCCAAAGTCTCGACATCCACGAATCCTTGCAAGAAGTATGTCTGGCCTCCACGAGACTAACAGCGACACGCCAACCACGAGGTGCCCGAGGGGAAGCAGCTGATGGAGGAGGCGACAGCGGCAGCGTCGCGGCCCGGGCCCATCTCCTCGTCTCCTCCCGCCGTTGCATCAAGTTGAACCAAAACACTGTGTTTGAAAATATCTCTCACAACGACCTTAATGGGTTTGAAAATATCTCTCACAATATCTCTACCTTGTGTTTGAAAATATCTCTCACAATATCTCTCTCAGCGACCTTACTGGGTGCATTCTCTTACTCACACATTGATTAATAATTTAAGGTCGGACGACCAGCAAGTTGTGCGTATTCAATTCTTATTTAAGACCGGCCAGGCAGCACCTTTCCCCAACAGCTTTTGTTGGGCATGGCCCTTTCATCCTCTCTCTCTATCACCTTCCTTCCTCCACATCTTATCTCTCTCCAAAGCCGAAGCATTTGAGTTCCATGAGCATAGTATTTTAGGATGAAAATTTGACAAATGCTTTAGATTAGTAATTTATTTTGTCTCTTTATCTTCACATTAAATCTGTAATCACCCCTAGTAGGAGGATTCCTACTTCCACTCATATTATTTAACTGTATGTAACATTTAGATTAATCATATGTATTTTTATAAATTGTTAAAGTTATCCACTCTATATATCCTATGCTTTTCCACAATCGAATTTGCCTATACATTTCTCCCCAGCCACGAACTTGATTTATCCAATAAGGACAATCAATGATGAGTTTACAAGAAAAGTCAAAACAGAAAAGAAGATCTATGGCAATAAACTTTCAGAGAGTAATTTGCCCATTAGAATTGCAAATAATAAGAAAGGAAATTATAGTAAAATCAGAAGCACAACAGCTTAGACTGTCCTCCGAGCAGTAGTGCAAGCAATGCAAAGTATTCATCTTGTAGCAGGGCTCTTGGAATTGAACGTCACTGGGTGAAAATTGTGCATGTCTACATAACTTTTGAAGTTGATGCAATTAATTTCTATGACTGGTATAGGGGTCAAGCCATATACAGAAGAGAGCTTGATCATGTATATGGTATTAAGTTTTAGTTATTTGTTTCTTTTCAGATTCTTTGATGTAATTTTCAATAGTGAATTCTAATTATACTTCCTCCTGTAGAAGGAAGTTGGAGGACTCATTCTAATTGGACAGAGGAGATTGATTGGGGCTTATGGAAATGTTGGTGTTAAGAGTTTTCCATCAAAAAATCATGCAATTTCAGACACAATAACAGTAATGGGGAGATTATATGTTATTATAGAGGCGTGGACCCCAAACTACTCTGATGATGGAAAGAACCTGCCATGTACAGGAAGGAGGTTTATGAGAGTTATAGTAGACAAGTGGTTGCTATCACATATGTTGTAATCCTGTATGCTTTAGAAGCTTATATTGAGATTGATCTCTTACTTCAAGCATGAATCATATTTATAATGTATATGGCTCCATCATGACTAATTCTCCACACATAAGAAATAGAGACGTCTTCCTTTTTAGAGAACCAAAAAGAAAATCACCCTTTGAGGTTTTTTGTGGTAAAGTGACAAGGATCCCCTGCGGGTGTCTCTATTTTGTTTGCCTAATGTTGTGGCTTGGAGTTGGATATATTTGTTGATCTTACCTTGACACCATCCCTTCACACTAAGCAAGCATTGTCATTCGAGGATCTGCATTGCGGTTTAGAAGATGAGCAAATAGGAGAGCAAACATTGTAATTCAAGGGTCTGGATGCTTTCAATTTTTTGTGTATATGTCTTGCTCATTAGGCAAAGATAGGAAATTAATGTGCACATTGTTAATGTTGGTGTTATCATTAAGCTATGAGTCTTGATTGAGGGTAGGTGAATGACATCCCTGTCTTTTTGTGTGAGTATTCATGCGGTTTGAGTATTCCAACTATTTTAGCTATATTCCTCCAAACCAACAACAATGTTGTTAAGGTTTAATATATCCTTATCTCCTCGTGCTAAAAATCAAGATTGTTCCTAAACTATTCCTTGCTTTATTCAAACTTGAAATTGTTACATTTGAACGTGGAGCAACAAATCTATGTATGTCTTTCTTGTGAAAAAAGATCAGATAGAGTAACAGATGGAGTAACCCAAAAATTACATGCTTGTAACTTGTAGGTCATTATGTTTTGCCCTTTTTTAAAAAAAATATTTAACTTGCATCTCGTTCCTGGTCACACAGATGAGTTATATGTTGGTTTGTAACTTTAGTTTGCAGCAAGGCTACGTTTGGAGTAATAAAGTGTACAAATTACAAAGATATAATGTTCTTAAACACTTTATGTTTATCTTTCTTTTTGTCTATATATATTCATTCAATTCAACAGTATGGTCATAACAAAGTGTACAATATTCTGTAATTTTTCTTGTGGTTGGATGTTTCTCAGTTTTTGATCACGTTTACTCTAGAGAGCATGATTGGTACAGATTTTTGTGGCTGCTTGTTGTTGCTGTTTGCTTACTAGGTGTTTCTTCTCGCTGCTACAGAGTGCAGCAGCAGCTGCTGTAGGCAGCTTAACTGATTGCACCCACTATGTACCCAATTGGGCATACATACATCAATGATTCATTCTTCCCATGTAAAGTTTAATAAGAAATAGCTTGATAGCTGCTTTTATTCAACTGTTATAAATACTCTATGCTCAAGATATTTCTTGTGAAACCTTGTATAGTTTGCTATTGATCTGCCGATTTGGGAGAAACTATGTTTTTTCTCAAGTTCTATGATTTCAAGGCAATGAGAAACTATGTTAGTTTTTTCTACTGTTATAATGTTTTTTCTTCGGATTGTATATTAGTTTATCTTCATTATCACCAAGGCAATGAGAAACTATGTTAGTTTTTTTTCTACTGTTATAATGTTTTTCCTTCTGATTGTATATTAGTTTATCTTCATTATCACCATTTTTCTCATTGTAATTTTATTATTTGTTAGGCCCATCCGACATAAGAACTTGCCCAATGTTTGCATGATTTGCATCAAGAATGGATCATGTGAATTGCCATCTGTTGTTTTATATCATCTTGTTACCTTTTGCATCTGCTTCCATTCAGGTTGTTTGCGTAGATGGTGTCAATATCTTAATCATCCACTGTTTTTTGGTACTAATAAAATCAATGTGATTATGCAGCACTCAGACTTCGGTTGGAACGGCTTCATTGCAAAAGAAATTGGAGTTATCTAATGCTATATTTCAGTGTTTACTGCCTATGTACAAATAGTGTCATGATATACCGTTGAATTGGTCACATATGTTATGTAAAACTGGTACATGGAGGTGTCTAAATGATACTTGGCTTATGGTCTCTGTGTTTTAGTATTCTTGGTTTTATTGGCTGGTTTTTGTCTTTGTGTTTCCTTGAGATGGTTATGACCTTAGCAAAACCTCTGCTTGGATTAACTTATGGTCTATTTTTTATACATGGTTTTATTGGCTTTGTAATAGGGATGATAACGGGTCAGGTTCAGATCGGGTAGAGCAATTACCCACCCGTCAATAAAAAGTCCACAGGTAGAAATTCATACCCGTATCCATGGATAAAAATTCATACCCATACCCATTGGGTTTTTGGTGTGTATCGGATACCCGTCGGATTTGACAATTAAAAAAACGGCCAACAACTCAACAAATATGAGTACAAAAATCTCAATTCTCACAAAAATAATCTCGATTCACAGCAAACATACATGACAAGCCAAACATAATAATCTTGATGATTCTCAACAAACATATAAACAAGTTAACAAACCAACACAAAATAATCTCAGTTCTAAATATGAGTACATAAAGTACAATATTTTGACAAATGGCAAAGGCATCTAGCATCATTCCTCTGTTTCTCATTCCTTCTTGATAAACTATTTTGTGGGGCTAGTGAGCTACAAACTATGATGCGTTATTAGTCTAGGCTAAAAACAGAAACATAACTTAATTTTGGGTACTCGATGAGTTATCCACGGGTGGAGAAAAATACCCGTGCATGTATCCGACTTGACTCGGGTCGGGTATGGGTCCTGCCTGCAGGTAAAAATTCATACCCATCCCATCAGGTCAGATATCTGATACCCATACCCGAATTGTCATCCTTACTTTGTGGTTGCTTGAGATGGCATCAGAACCTCTGCATATCTTCTTTTGTGTACATGACGTAATTGCTGGTGAGTGAAGCTTGTGTGGGCTGTTACGATAATCTAGTGATGAAATGAATGTTTGGTACCCGATTGGTAACTCAAAGGGGGAGATGAATTGAAGCTAGTGGTTTTACTGATTTTGCTGTCTAACAACAGGAAAGCTGTTCACATCACCTCTTTGTAGTTGCTAGTTGGAGAAGCAAAGAACTTTCTTGTTTGTCTTTGCTAGTAGTGTGAGTGCTCCTCCCCATGATTTAGAGCATCTCCAACAATAGACTAGGTTTGAAGATTTTCTAAATGGTTTCGGGAACAAAAACTATTTTGTCACCCATCAGTTTCAATTTCTAGTTTGCTAAATATTTTTAAAACCTATTGACAGTAGACATAGATAAAATGTCAGGTGACAGAGAAAACTAACTACATTGATTTGAGACGTGCAGAAGGATTTCAAAACTAGGAACTTGAATTTCCTTGAAGTAGGAGAAAATGTGCACCAGTCCAACGAGATCGAGCTGACCATTGTTGGTATTGGTGCCAACCCGGTCCCACCCGTCGGTGGTGCTGGTCTTAGTGTTTGGTGGCCCACAGACACTTCTTTTCTTTCTTCTGCCCGAGATTAGATTGACAAAAACTGCAAACACACACACAGATCGCCAGCCGTGGCCGTGACCTCTTCTCCCACCCTCCCGACCACCATCATCCCTGCCACTGTTCCTACCACTGCTGTCTTTGACAACAGCGTGGCCTCCACCCCCGCCGCCGCTCGCGCCTTCATCCCCCTCTTTGAATCGTGCTCCTGGTCAGAGATCGTGGACCGTTGGGTGCTCTCCAAACTAGAGTCCATCTCTGAGGCCACCTCCTGCTGTGCAAGAACCTCACCTGCTTCCGTGTTAACTACGCTCCCTTGCTACTTCGCTCCTTGCTGCCTAGTGCCTCCTCTACCTCCTTCGCACCACCCATTCCCACCTTCGGGCGCACCTTCTCTGACAAGGAGGTGATCGGAGGACTTATCGCATCATCCGCCTTCGTCGTCTTCCTCACGTCCGTCGGGGCGCTCATCTTCTCTGCGCTCGCCCTCGGCACCATTCCACATCCTTGAGGACCCTGCTCCTAGACGAGCTAGATGAGGTTGTTGATGCTGGCAACCCTTTGCTCTCCTTCACCTCCAACACCAGAGGAGGATGCGTCTGAATCTCCGTTCAAAATACTATAATTTACATATCATATAAATTATTTTTATCAATCGTGCAAGTATTTGACATCCATATTTGAAGGAAATTATGACTGGAGACTTCCAATTTCAAGTGTGATATAATTTTTTCATCTCATTGGCTAGAACACAACGGTGAAAATGGAATTTAAAATGCATATTATATGAGTGAGATAAATTATTTTAAAGTTTTTTTTACCATACACAATGATGTGGTAGTTGATGGTAGATGGTTGATGATGTGGTATGTGTTAATTGATTGCTGATGTGTTAAACTTGTATGTGTAGAAAATTGTATTAAATGATCCTTAGTGAGTCATCTCTATATAGTTAGAGAGGATAATGAGATAAGACAGTTCATTAAAAAAAGAGCCACCTATGAATTTGGAAGCTGCAAATTATAAAATCATGCATCGTATCATTACTTAAGGATCGAGAGAATGACTGTCAATGACAGAAAACAATCATAACAACCTAAAAATTATAAATGTAAACAATGAGGACAGGAGACAATTCAATATGCAGAAGACGAAATTGCAGTATTGAAATGAACTGTGCATAGATTGTGCATGAGAAGCAGCAGGGGGTAGAGAAAGCTATGAACTTTTAAACTGTTCATATGAATTTGATTATTACCTTCATTATAAGGAAAATGGCCATCAATGGCAGGAACACTTAAAAAGGTCTGAAATTGTAGAATGAAACAATAAGCACAGCATAAAAAAGACTATGGAAACCAAACAAAAAATATGTGCATGGCTACCAACCAATGAAATTGCAAAATAAACAGTCAAAATTGATGGAATAGATAATTACCGGTACTATCTAGAGAATGGCCACCAATGACAGAAAATAATCATAACACCCTGAAAATTGTCAAATTAAAAAATGAGGACTGGAGATCATGGAATATGCAGATGACGAAATTGCAGTATTCAAATGGAACGTACATAGAACGTGTATGAGAAGCAGCAGGGGAAACGATTTGTGTAGGAAGATAATACGGTAATGGTTATGACAGACCGTGACGCCTGGGAGTGCACTGGCAAGTAACTTTTCAATAAGATTTCCAATCTTCAGTACCAATTAATATAAGAAAATGAAAACGAAAGCAATGTGGCACTAAGAGGGGAATTAGTATGGGATGCACCTTCGGTAACCGTTATGGTGACCGGCGGGCTGCGCATGAGGAGCACCACCAGGCACAGATCTAGTTTCTCAAAAGCTGACCGGTACAGGGTTCCCAGTGCGGGTGGGCTGGGCGGCCGCCCAGGCTCCAAATTTTTGGGGCCTCATCTCAATTCTATGTGTAATAATAATAGTTAGTTTAAGTAGCTTAATTAATCAGCCCACTTAATAGAATTTGGTGAAATGCAAGTATATAAGAGGGATGAACTCACAAATATATTTATTTATTTTAATAATATGTTTATATAAGACTATATACACATAATTTTATATATGAAGAGGTGAAGATGCCTCCGTATATAATTTCACCTTTGAGATCTTAGGACCGGCCATGAGGTTTCAGTGGAGGATACAAAACGTACTTTTGTGGAGCAATGAGTGTACGAATGTTGAGGGTGGGACATTTTCTTCACGTATTATGGCAACATCATTTGAATCCATCCGGTCGCCTACTAATTGGAACAAATAATAAGTGAAATCACCTTTGCACGTTGGACGGGGAGAAGAATATGTAGCAATGGCCGAGGAAAATGGGATTAGAAGCCATCGAGAAGACGTCAGTAAGGCAGCGGTGGTGGAGGAAAAAATACGGCGGCGCTGGAATTTCTGCCAAGGCAGAGGATGAAGAAAACGTACACGCACAAGGGCTAAGCTCAAACGGAAGACACACGGGTGAGGCACGCACAGAAACGGAAGGCGCGCAGGCGAGGAACGCATGGGGGGGGGGGGGGGTCGTGATGCTGGAACGGAAGGCGCGTGGGTGAGGCGCCAAAATGGAAGGTGAGCCGCGCGCGCAGCACGGGAATTTCAGCCAAAAGAGATTCGCGAACTATGAAACGGAAGACGCACGGTGTAAAATGGGCACGACGTCTCGGTTCACAAACGAAGCGCCATTTGAATCGTACGGCTGTGAAGTGGGTATGACGTGGCAGTAGGAGATTTGAGAGAATATGGCTTAATGGGTCATAGAAATATAGGTGTAGACGATTTCGTTTTCTGTTTGATCTATTGGTGTTGTTGGGGAGAGTAAGTATAAAAGTATAGCAAGTCATGTTTCTATTGTGCAATGTACTGCAATTAATTCTAACTAGCTACTAGAGGATGAATCATTGGTTGAAGCTGATTTTCTCCTTTTTGTTGTGAATTGCACAATTGTCTGTTGCATCTCAACTTTTGCATGGTTATAGGTGATATCATAGACTATTCATTCATATTTTTGTTTGATTTTTCATATATGTTTTTAAAGCATGTTGGGGCCCTTTAGGCTATGTTTACTTAAAAAATAGCATGTGGCAAAAAGATATTTGTAGTGAAACAAAGAAATATCAAAATATATAAACCACAACCACCCAACG